>JBBPLN010000002.1:0-121201 GCA_038089815.1 Sutorius eximius | reverse complement strand
AGATACGATCCAAACATGTACATACTATTGAGTAGTATAAAAGGGCCAAGACCCACTCCAGTGAACTCCAGTTTAGTTCACTTGGAGTCTTCCCACTAGAGCTCCTTTGCTAGACTTTTGAGTCATTGGTACTTGTGGCAACCTACAGCTCTCTATAGCTCCTTTGGTTGTTTCAGATGCCAGTTGAGCTACCTGGGCTTATATAGTGTCTAGCTTCTATGTACACCTCTGTATGCTAGATCTATAGATATACTAACTAACAGATAAAGAACATATATATCTAGAGATGTCCATGAGGTTACTGTGAGGCAGCAGAGCCTCAGTGTTACAAGGGAGAAATGTCCATTTTCATTTTTTCACTTTTCTTTATTATCTCACTGGAGATCTCTGAGATCTCATCTCAATCCCGATCCAATCTAATTAATTGTGGTAGATCTCATCACCAACTTCCTTCCACTCTACCATGCATCATTGCTAACACACCACATTCATTACTGTTACTTTTCTTCCATTCCACCATGGCTGTGTTCCTTTATTTAACCATACATACTCCCACACCTGCCCTGATGTAGCATGTGCATGTATGTATATAAAGTAGTGCACTGTGGACCTTAAGTCCCCAGTTTGATATATTTGACTTCTCTCATATACTCCTTGACAATGGTCATCCGAGTTCGCTCATCATTGAGCTCACACTCTGAGAGTCAGCATGTCTTCAACATGTGCAGCAAGCCTTAAGCTTGTACCAAGCCTCTGCCTCATCACTCCTCAAATGTCCCTCCCATCATCTCCATCTCTGTCACCCTAGCATGCCTCTAGGCTTGTTTCACTCAGAATGGAAGCATAAACATGTGTGCAACACATGTAGAATGGAAGAGATAACATGCACACAGCACATGTGTGCATAGATGATGAGGCATAGCCTTGGATAGATTACTTGTGCATATATCCAGCATGCAAGATCATGGTGGCAATTTAGATTGCCAAGATCTTATCTTAGATCCTGTGACATGTCAACTGATATGTACACAGCACATCTAAGTGGTGACAGCAGTCAGTCAGGTATCTACCTTAACAATGCTAATGATCATTAGGCTTTGAGCCTAATGTCAATTAGGTTGTCACTCAGGCATCTAGCCTTTTATCCTAATGATGACTAGGGTTTGACCCTAATGTCATTCAGGATGTCATTCAGGCATCTACCCTGATTAGGGTTAGTAGTGTCAAGCTACTTGTTATGAGTGCTTGATGGGTGCTTAAGTGAAAAACTTAGGGGCAAAAATGTAGGCCTGTAACTGTTACGAGTCGGTCTACCTGGTACACTTTTCTTCTCTTACAATTTACTTCTACCTTCTTCGTTTCACTAGTTACTCTTTCCATAGCCTCGCCCGGGATTCCCCCGGGATTATCCCTTATCTCTACGGACACTGTCTTCTAAGGCTGTTCTCCTTATACAGCCTCGTGTTCCCATTTACCAATACTTCGGACACTTCTTGATCGTTACCTCTCGCATAGCCCTCGTAGGCTATGTTTCATTTTGCTACCTTTCACACCGCCTTCGCAGGCTATGCCTCATTTTGCTCCCTATAGCCACAAAACCCTTTGCCCAGCGTAGTACTTAGACCTTGGCCCTTCGACCGCTTCAGGCCAAGCTAGTTCCCCTCTGTCGTATCTACCGCTTCGCACAATTCAGAACTTGCTTCCTCCTCTCGCCACCCACGACTTACAGGTCGGAGTACACCAACCTAGACCGCAGTTCTAGGGGAAAGCCAGCATCGGCTCCACCATCGTCGTTCAACCAAGACACGCTAAGCCGATTCTACTTCGGCACTTCGTTACCAACACTACGTTTTACAGAGGCAACGCTCGTCCCTATCCAGGCCAAGCGTAACAGTAACAACAGTAAGGTAGTTGGGATCAGGGGACTTGTTGTGGTGGTTGTTAAGGTGGTGACAATCAAGTACATTGTAGTTGACATCAGCCTACATGTACCTTTAGTTCAAGTGATATTTTGGAATATTAGGACAACCTACATGCTCATTGCTCTGGGACTTTCACCATTGTGCTCCTGGTTCAAGTTGGAGCAAGAAAGGGGCAACAATGGAAGGATGTGCTGCTGTGATTGTTGTTATGGGTCTACAAGTAGGAGAGCCTCACACAGCTAGATCCAGTCCTTTTTCATTTTTTTACATCTCCAACAGAGACCTCTGAGATCTAATCTCAATCTCCCCGATCCAATCTAATTAATCATGGCAGATCTAAACTCCAATACTTCTCTTCCATTCTGCCACCACATTGTTGTTAACATGCTGTTTTCATCACCACTACTTCTCTTCCATTCCACGGCTGTGTTACGAGTCGGTCTACCAGGTACACTTTTCTTTTCTTACGATCTACTTCTACCTTCTTCATTTCACTAGTAGCTCTTTCCTTAACCTCGCCTGGGACTCCCCTGGGATTATCCCTTATCTCTATGGACATCGCCTCCTAAGGCTGTTCTCGTTACGCAGCCTCGTGTTCTCACTTACCACTATCTTGGGTACATCTGGACTGTTACCTCCTACATCGCCTTCATAGGCTATGCTTCATTTCGCTACCTTTTACACTGCCTCTATAGGCTGTGTTTCACTCCGCTCCATTTAGTCACAGAACCCTTCGCCCTACGCAGTACTTAAACCTTAGCCCTTTGACTCTTGTAGGCTAAGCTAGTTCCCCTCTGTCGTATCTACTGCTTCGTACAATTCAGAACCTGCTTCATTCCCTCGTCGCCCACAATTCACAGGTCGGAGTACACCAACCTAGACCGTAGTTCTAGGGGAAGGCCAGCATCGGTCTCACCTTCGTTGTTCCTCACAAGGGACACTCCTCGTTCAACCAAGGACACGTTAAGCCGAATCTCCTTCGGCACCTCATTATCAACCACTACGTTTTACAGAGGCTATGCTTGTCCCTACCAGGGCCAAGCGTAACAGGCTGTGTCCCTTTATTTAGCAGTACATACTCCCACACTTGCCCTGGTGTAGCACGTGCATGTACATATATAAGTAGTTCACTGTGGACCTTAAGTCCTCAGTTTGATATATTCAATTACTCTCATCTCTTGTTTGACAATGGTCAACATCAGTGAGGTCATCATCAAGCTTCAGCTCCAAGAGTCAACACGTGTAACAAGCTGCACACTTGCACCATCAAGCCTCTGCCTCATTGCTCCTCACTGTCACTCCTGTCAGCTATGCCCCTATCCCTCTAACGTGCTCCTAGCTTGTTTCAATTGTCTTATGTTGGAAACTTGACAGTGAGATTGGGTGGGAATCTTAGTTACAGAGAGAACAGTGTATGAAAGGTTGGGTTGCTGCAAAAAAGCCTTTTGGATCATAGACTTGTGAGGTTGTGTGTGGGCATGATGACATGTGGGCTGTGCTTGGTCCTTGTGCACTGTGGTTTCTTTGGTCTCCATGGCTCAACTTTCATCCTCTGTGCCTCAATATTTACAACCCTTGCACTGGTGGTTCTCATTGTTCTTGTACCAGGTGTCATCAGGATCCATTGGAATGTTATCATCAGAGTCAATGGGCAACAGGATCTGGCCACAAACAGCAGAATTCTAGAGGACTGTTGTGCACAGATGATGAGACATAACCTTGGATAGATTACTTACACATGTAACCAGCATGCAAGATCTTGATGATGATAAGATCACCAAGACCAGATGCTGGATCTAATCATAAATAGGGGTATGTGCTTAGGTGCAATCATGCAAGTGCTTGGACTCATGTATGAGTCATGTGATGCAATGACTGGAATACATCAAGCATCTAAGTGGCATCCTTGATCAGTAGTGACCAGTCTTGTAGGGATCAACCCTAATGAGTGTAGCATTGAGCTACTAGACATGAGCACTTGATGGGTGCTTAAGTGGAAAACTTAGGGGTGAAAATGTAGACCTGTAACACTGCCCATATCATAGCTTTATGAGTAGCATACTTGTAGCTACCTGGACATTTGTATGCAGTAGGGCCAAATGGTACTATTATGTGTCTGGTTGTCCCTGCCTCCTCTGCTGTTGTCTCCATTGCAAATGTATATGTAGACTCTACAACAGTTTGTATCTGTGCTGTTGTCCTGGTGTCCTATGCTGTCCCTCATCCTCAAGGCCATTTACAAGTTCTTCATCAACTCCTTCCTCTATACATATTACCTATGTCCCCAACATCTGCCGATGGATGAAGTCCAAGTTGCTCCTTTATGTCAATTATCATGTTGTGGAGAACAAGACATGATCAAACCCAAGCATTTGCATATTCAAGGTCATCATTGGTTTGGATCTGGATGCATAGTTCACATAGAGATTGGAATTGACCCTTGATAGATCCCTGGAAGTGCTCAGAGCAAAGCTGCACCTCTGAATCAGGATTAGGATTAGTTTGTAATATATATATGATATGAAGAAATATACTTTAGACAAGTGAAAGTTGAATGTTTTTTGAGCATGTGATAGGCTACCCTTTGTAGGCCTCTTGAATGAAACTACATACCATGGCTGGCAACCATATGCACTACCTGCCCAAAGCCACTCATTTTCATTGAAGAACTGACCCAGAGATTGTGCAATTTGAGTGCATTGAAAGGCTGTTGAGTCATGAAGACTTCTGGATGTTCCAATTGCATAGTCCACAATGTGCAAGTTGTGTGGGAAAATCACAATCATAAATACTAGTAAGTCACATAATCAAATATCAAATATTACATACTTGATTGGAAAGTGAGTAGTTGGATTTGTGATCAAAAAATCCTTTGCCATGCCAGCCAGGTTTTTGAAAGAGCTTGAATGTAGTTCCATCCATAGATAAAACTTCTCTTTCCACTGAGAACAGGTTTTTGCTACCACATATGCCTGGGCATGCTGTTTAGCATTGTTATAGGGGTACATTTTTTGCCCTTATTCTCATGACCACATGGCCTAGACACATTGGTAAACTGTCCACACAGGATAGAGTCCCAGCTGGCTCATTAGCCTCCAACACCACTCACTCACCAGTCATCCAAGTTGTTGTGCTTTCATCTGGTTCTCTTATCTTATCTAATCTTATCTGACCACAGATCTATGATTTGTATCTCCTATGTTTACCTATGCTTACATTATTATAGAGTTTACACTCTGCTGCACATGCCACAGCCTTCTTTTCATCTCTGCACAGTGCATGGCTATGCTTTCATTTCCACTTCATAGCCTCAAAGGTTGTTCACTTCCATTCTGCCACACCATATGTTGGCATCATGCCCTATGCTTCTCTTCTGCACAGCTGATAGCAGGCTGTGTGTTACTTAGTCTATATATAATAGGGTATTGGTAGATCTGATCCAAACATGTATATACATACTATTTGAAACAACCAGAAGAGCTTGAGTAAGCTATAGGTTGCCAACAAGACTAATGACTCAAGGATCTAGCAGAGGAGCGGTAGTGGGAAGACTCCAAGTGAACTAAACTGGAGTTCACTGGAGCAGGTCTTGGCCCTTTTATACTACTCAATAGTATGTACATGTTTGGATCAGATCTACCAATATGAGACTATATATAGACTAATGGACACACACCCTGCTATCAGCTGTGCATCAGAATGGAAGCATAGTACTGTATAGCGTTCTAGGCTGTGTGGATGGAGATTAAGTGCATGAGGCATAATGGAAGAGAAGTGAACAGCCTCCTTGAAGGCCATGACATGGGAATGAAAAGAAGAAGGGAAGTGCAAATCCACTCACACAATTTGCAATGCAGGAGTATCCTGAGAATGGACAAGGTCGTATGTCGCAGGTTCACCATGGAAGCAAAATGCTGGTGGACATTCCAGATGGTCTTGCACCTCCATGCATATGTGTTGATCATGCAGTCTATTTTGTTGATGAACTTCTCTGGCAGTCAACAGGGGAGTATTTCAACCCCTATCTTTTTCACACTAGACATGCACCCACTTGCCATTGACCACTAGCGCCACTTAGATGCCCAGTCACGTTCCAGTCGCTAAGTCTTGACTTGCACTCCCTCGCCACTTGTTTGGCCATGTTTACCTTTTTATAGAGTTTGCACAGCCCTACTCTGCCTCTTCATCTCTGTACTGTGCACCTCCCCTTTTTCATTTCCGCTCACAGCCTTGAGGCTGTCCACTTCTATTTACTTACCACCTTCCATTCCAGCCACAGCCATGAGGCTATGTATGGCTTCCATTGTTCACAGCCTTGAAGGCTGTCTGAGCTTCCATATCATACAGCCAACCGTGGGCTATGTGATCATTAGTCTATATATGGTTTGTCATCATAGATACGACATACACATGTACAAACATTAGAATAGCTTATAAGGGACAAGCCCGCCTCCAGTGAACCTCAGTCTAGTTCACTTGGAGTCTCCCCCAATGAGCTCCTCTCTTGTGGATATGACTTCTCTTCAGCTTTCTTCTGAGTCGCCACTCTAGTGCAACCTATAGCCCTTTTGCTTTTTGGGTTGTTTCAGTCAGTACTTCATACCTAAGAAGTTCTTTCAAGCAAGGATGTTGAGGGAGGAAGAGTCTATGGAGCACACTGTTTTCGCATTGGGCCACAAAGTATCTAAGACCTTGGTTCATCCTTCAGCATTTGTAGCAGCTCATTGACAGATTTTCTCTCTGGTTGCAGGATGGATTTTCAGTGGATTTGGAAAAGGTCATTGTTCTGGTCTCAATGTTCTTCGACACATTCGAGGACCTCCAGCATCAGGCAGGCAACTCTGCAATCAAGTTTACATGTGTGTCACATCATTACAAGGATTGTGCACTAAATTGAACACCTTCCATAGTGAAACAACCCAAGAAGCCAATAGGGCTGTAGGTTGCCAGCAAGACTAATAACTCAAGAGACTAGCAAAGGAGCTTGTGGGGAAGACTCTAAGTGAACTAAACTGGCATTTACTGGAACAGGTCTTAGCCTTTAAGTACTACTCAGTAGTATGTACATGTTTGTGTCAGATCTACCAATACTCTACTATATATAGACTAAGTAACACACAGCCTGCTATCAGCTGTGCATCAGAATGGAAGCATATACAGCCTTCAAGGCTGTGAGAGCAGAGATGAAAGAGATGCATGATGCATGAGGCATAATGGAGGGAAGTGGAAATGAAAAGAGAAGCACATAGCCCCAGCCTTAAGGTTCTACCCTTGGCCCTAGCCTGTGTGTGTAGCATATGGTGATGTTCTAGACGTCGGAGTATGAACTCTATAATTATGTCAACCAGGACAAACAAAGGAGATCGGATCATAGATCTGAGATAAGATAAGATAAGGACTGATTCAAAGCACAACGACTTGCAATGTCTTGCGAGTGAGTGGCATTGGTGGCTAATGAGTCAGGTGGGACTCTATCCCAAGGGAGCAGTTTACTGATGTAGAGAGTCACAACTCTCTAGGTTTGTATCACTTGTTTTCAGATCATCCAGAGTCCCTCAAGCATCCGTCTTGTGTCCAAAGTCCATCTGATCCAGTCCAGAGCAGTCCGGTTTACTTGGTACGTGTCTGGATAATCCGGTTTCATATCCAATCGTCCGGTCCGGGTCGGATTCCATCTGGATTACCTTTTCATGTCCAGACTTTGTTTCTTTACTTATGTTTAACATGTTTCACCTTACTTGGACATTTCTATGTGCTTCGGCACTTATATTATGATATATGCGCTACTTATCGTCGCTATGGACACAGTCTCAGGTGTACCCAGACTATAAAAGCTGTAGGATGACAAGTAGAATTTCATCTTGGCTCTTTTCGAGAATGGTCGTAACCCATCTGAGTCTCTGATCATCATTTCCACTCCGTTCTCATCGATATCCAGGTTCATCTTCGCTCTAAACTCGCTATCCAGACTTCATCAAAACTCCAGATTTCTTATACTCGTCTCTTCGTCATTCTGGACCTCATTCTAGACCGGATTCTCGTCAAAGTGCTTGGTCCTGTCGAACCAAACCCTTCTCCCTTACCAACCTTACCTATAGGACCCTTGGGACAAACCTATTCGCCCTACCCCACCTACTATCATTCCCACACCGATGTGCTGGAGTCATGTGATGTGAAAAGAAAGGGGCTAAAATGTATCCCTATAACACATAGCTTCCTCTGCCACATTCTCCAATCTGATGCCAAACCCACTTTGGGCAAAGTCAGGTGGACAAATGGTCTACACTGTTCCACTGATTGTATTTATGGACGACATGTCTGGGAACATCTCAAAGCAGTGGAACAAGCACCATGTAATCTATGTCTCAAATGCACTATTGCCATGGGCAATAGTTGAACAGGAGTTCTCAATCTGATTTATATCAGGGTCACTGCATGCGACTCCAATGGAGCTATGCAAGGCCTTAAAGAGTGAATCCAGTAAGTTTGTATAGTTCAAGTACTGTATTTTCTACTGAGCTATTTGCCAGGAAAGCAACTGATAACCCAATCATAATGTTCAATATCAAGGATCAGGAAGAGGTGATGGTCATTCCATACCCACTGATGATATCTGGTGACAATCCAATGCAGGCAGAAGAGTGCAGCCACGGTGGGCTGAGGTGCAACTACTTCTGTCATACTTGCAAGGTTGGCAGTACATATGTTGAGAAGAAAACAGACATGGGATACTGCAGCATTTTTCAAGTACTTCCCAAATGTTCTGCTGTTGCAACAGGCTAACCTGTTCATTTCAGTGCAGCAAATTGCATACACCTGAAGATACCCACACTCAAATCAAGCACCAGATCCAGCTTTCCATGCTTTCTGGTGGCACTGAGAAAGCCAGGTCTGCTGTCAGCCATTCTGGAGTTCATGATGCTGCAACCTCTGCAATTGTGAATAGGCTCCTTGACCTTGGCAAGGTCCTTCAAAAGAGAACAGCTGGAAAGCCTGCACTACCAGAAGCAGATGTTGCGGCACATTTGCAAAGTGAGCTGGATGCACTACTTGGGAGTCAATCAATTGACAACTGTATCAACCTGCTGCTTGGGATACAAGGACTGGATATCCACTTGAAGGATATGCCAACTGAAATCCTGCATATGATACTCCTTGGGATTGTCGAGTATTTCTGGGGCCAAACCACCTTCCTGCTTGACAAGGCTTCTCAGCTTGAGATCTTTCAGACACAACTGGAATTCATTAACAAAGATGGATTGAACTCTCCAATGCTTCATGCTGATTACATTCTCAGGTACAAAGGCAGTCTTGTCAGAAGGTACTTCAAAAGTCTTGCACAAGTCATGCCTTATCTGATTTATGACCTTGTGCCAGAGGCAGTCCTCAAGGGCTGGTTGGTAATTGGTTGACTTGTTGTCCTTCTCTGGCATACATCGATTGAAGATACAGAATGTTATCTTGTTAGTACCTCCCTTTTCTCGAACATTCTACTCAATCATGTTCCCTAGGCTGACCTGTCACATGTCATCAATGACTTTCTCACCATCAGTGCCAGATGTGCACCAAGTATCTTGACCATGAAACCCAAGTTTCATTTCCTCCTTCACCTTCTCATGTATATCAGATGGTTCAGTCCTGCTATTCTCTTTTCGACTGAGCATTATGAGTTGTTCAATCACGTTTTCTGTCTTGCATCAATCTATAGCAATTGCCAGGCACCGAGCCATGACATGTTGTAGGAGCCTGTAGCTCTCTACATTCATAAATCCTCCTTTTGCAGTATTCTAGGTGTCCTCAATTGTCCAGTGTCCAGTCCTTTCCATCCGATGCGGTCCGGTTTGCATCTGATTTGAGTCCAGTTTGATTTCCGACCAGAAATTCACTTATCCGACTTATCCGACTGGAAATCTATGTAATCTGGTCCAGATTATATTGATTTCGGTCTGGAATACCTGTATTTTGGTTCGGACTTATTGTTTCTTGCTTATTCATTCATGATTATGCTTATCTTTTACCTTTGGAATGTGTTCCAATGTGTTTAGACATGTACCACATGTACCTGTCATTTCCTTGGTTACAGTCTTGGATATGCCCAGACTATAAATTTTGTAGCGATATTCCTAGAATATCATCTTGCACTCGTAGGCCCTGATCACCCATCATCTCTAAGTCTCCCATCATCATCAGCATCGTCGTCCGGACCTTGTTCTATCCGGAATATCATTTCCTTGTCTCCAGACCTCCTTCTAGTCCAGAATATTCATTTTCAGGTTATTCTTATTGTCCAAATCATCCGGACCACTCTCCAGTGCTGCAGTCAGTCTCAGCAAACCCTTCTGCACTAACAACCTTACCTACAGAACCCCTGGGACAAACCTATTTGCCCTACCCCACCTATTAGCATTCTTACAACATGTCAACTCTTTGTGGCACTAGACCATGTGAAGCACATTGTCACAGGCAGCCAATGGTATGACCATTTGGTTGGAAAATGGGTCAAAGCCAGGCCAGCTGTCACCAAATACATTAGTGACCATCCTCATCAATACCACATACTTGGTTTACTCATCATGGAATCTCCAGAAGTTGGCAAGCATCTTCTATCACTTTGTTATGCATGTGGTGGTCCACTGATACTCCCTTGAGGCACTGCATGATTGCCAACATGTAAAAAATCAAATGGAAAGTTGGAAATGATACCCCCTGTCAATTGGAACAAAATGCTGGCCACATGTTATCTTTGTGTGGTGCCTGGTACTTTACAGCCACAAGAAACTCAATTCTACTGAGTTACATCCTTCACGGTGGTGGAAGGGGACAAGCCCAGCATGCAATGTCATGTCATCATCAAACATGGTGATTGGTATCAGATTGGAACAATCAAGGAAGTCTTAGTTCCTTTGGGATGTCATATTGCCTCTCATGTCATAACAAGCCTTTTCAAATTTCTCCCTGAACTGCATCCTCGCCTTTGTGTACCATGCATCAAGTACCCAACACCAGAAGAAATAATTGTTTGTCCCCCTCATGTAATCCACATTTTCACTGTGTCATGACTGTGATATCAATGGCTAATTCGTACTTATTAGAATATTATCCGCATAGCAAATATTCAGCATGATTGTCTCAATTACCAGCACATCAGGGCAGTCATCCCAGAACTTATTTGGAAGCAGTTCCGTGTGCCCTTCGTCAGAGATCACACTGCAGATCAATTACATGCTGCTGATGAAACAACCCAAGAAGCCAGATAGGCTGTAGGTTGCCAGCAAGACTAATAACTCAAGAACTTAGCAAAGGAGCTTGTGGGGAAGACTCCAAGTGAACTAAACTGGAGTTCACTGGAGTGGGTCTTAGCCCTTAAGTACTACTCAATAGTATGTACATGTTTGTATTGTATCTAACGATCTACTGCTCTATATAGACTAATGGACACACAGCCTGCTATCAGCTGTGCATCAGAATGGAAGCATACATAGCCCTCAAGGCTGTGGGGCAGAAATGAAAGGAAGCATAGACATGAGGCATAAGAATGGAAGAGAACAGCCTACGAGGCTGTGAACGGAAATGAAAGAGAAGCGCATAGCCCCAGCCTTAGGGTTCAACCCTTGGCCCTAGCCTGTACGCATGGCATGTGGTAACGCTCTAGGCATTGGAGTACGAACTCTATAATAGTGTCAACTAGGACAAATAAAGGAGATCGGATCATAGATCCGAGATAAGATAAGGGACTGATCCAAAGCACAACAACTTGCAACGACTAGCAAGTGAGTGGCATTGGCGGCTAATGAGTCAGGTGGGACTCTATCCTGAGGGAGCAGTTTACCAACGTGCTGAGGTCATGTGACTGTATAAGGGCGAAAAATATACCCCTATAACAGCTGATATATTTCGCTCAAAGAAGGGAAAGGAGATATCTGATGCTACTCCTCATGGGGAAGAATCATTGGCAGAGCAGCCAGCATTTAATCTCATAAAGGTGGCACATAGAAAAAGCAAAGGAAAGGGGAAAGCATGTCTTGTCCAGCCCACCACAGAAGCTACAAGATCATACTCACATTCCTGGGCACTTGCTGCCTCAGATTTGAAATTATCATCCCGACATTATATCAACACTGACCAATGCTTCCTAGCCCATCCATCGCAACTTGTGCCACAAGCTGGCCCCTCAATGACCTCCACACCTTCTTGAGATCCACCTATGCTGTATTATCCCCCTCCTGTCAGATCTCTTTCCATACCATACAGGGTTTTGCATCAGGGATTGTTCACAGCGCTGGCACTCATTTGATAATGCACAGTCCTTGCCGTGATTACAATACTTGTCATTACTCACTCCAAGACATTGTTTGCATCTATCTACTGTTACAGGGGAATATTTTAACCCCTATCTTTTTCACACTTAAACATGCACCTGCTTGCCATTGACCGCTAGTGCCACTTAGATGCCCAGTCGCGTTCCAGTTGCTAAGTCTTGACTCACACTCCCTCGCCACTTGTTTGGCCATGTTTATCTTTTTATAGAGTTTGCACAGCCTTACTCTGCCTCTTCATTTCCATGCTGTGCACCTCCCCTCTTTCATTTCCGTTCACAGCCTTGAGGCTGTTCACTTCTATTTAATTACTGCCTTCCATTCCAGCCACAGCCATGAGGCTATGTATGGCTTCCATTGTTCACAGCCTTGAAGGCTGTTCGTGCTTCCATATTGCACAGCCAACTGTGGGCTGTGTGATCATTAGTCTATATATGGTTTGTCATCGTAGATACGATGTATGCATGTACAAACATTAGAATAGCTTATAAGGGTCGAGCCTGCCTCCAGTGAACCTCAGTCTAGTTCACTTGGAGTTTTCCCCACTGAGCTCCTCTTTTGTGGACACGACTACATTCTTGGTTCTCTCTCAAGTCGCCACTCATAGTGCAACCTATAGCTCATTGCTCTTTGGGTTGTTTCATCTACACATGTTCTTGTTTGGATCTGGTTCATTGTTTGCTTCAAAGCCATGCCTTCAAAGCAACACAAACAAGTATCAATTTTCTCCTTGTCCACCACAATCACTTAAAATGTTTAGCTTGTTCACTGATGCACTCCATCCCCTCCCCTTCGCTTGCTTTCCCTGCCTTACTTGCTGGGTATGACTCTCCTCTCCCACTTCCAAGTTAACCAGGGCCTGCTGGCAAATGTAGGTGCAGGGATGCCAATTTGCATCTGCCACCAACCTGGACTCTTCTTGAGCCCATTCCACACTCCTTCCGGTTCTATCCAACAACCTCACTGGGGTTCTCAGTCACCTCCTCAATACATATCATCCCACTCTTCACGATGACCATGCTCACCATTTGGAGATAATATAGGATACCAGCACTCTGCAAAACGTGCCAGGCAGTTCATAACCAATGTTTGTAGGGAGTAGTACCAGATTGAGGATGGCGCTCTTGACAATTTTGCTTGGGTGAGTTTTTCTTTTTTCTTTGTTTTGTTACATCAGCAATTGTCCACTAGCTCGACACACAAGAAAAGTTAGTTACAGTGTTTGCCAAACTGTTGGCCATCCAGTGTGCAAGAGAACACAATGAACTGACCACGTATATTCATGGCAAGCAGCTCAAGGTAGGTGATTTACTCCTCGGCTCAGTGTTGTCAGCCAATTGATCCAGGACAAAGGAAATCATGCAGGACCGCATGCACTTGTGCCTTCTCTCCCCAAACCTGACTGGCTATCTTGCTGAACTTCCCAAAAACATTTGAGTACGCTCTAGAGCCACTGAAAACAATGTACTGACAGACTTTGTTCTTCCACCAGGCATTCATGAAGTGAAACCTTGATGTATTCAAGATTCCTCCTAGAGCACTGGAAGATCCTGAGCTGTCCATGTTCATCAACAGTCTCATGAAAGATTTACTCATGAAGCAGTGGTCTACCATCAAAACCAAGGTATGATATGTGTAGAAACTGTTATAGGGGTATATTTTTCACCCTATTTCACACAGTCACATGACCTCAGCACGTCGGTAAACTGCTCCCTCGGGATAGAGTCCCACTTGACTCATTAGCTGCTAACGCCACTCACTTGCCAGCCGTTGCAAGTCATTATGCTTTGGATCAAGCTTATCTTATCTTATCTCGGATCTACAATCCAATCTCCTATGTTTGTCCTTGTTGACAATATTATAGAGTTCATACTCTGACGCCTAGAGCGTCACCACATGCCACACGCACAGGCTAGGGCCAAGGGTCGAACCCTAAGGCTGGGGCTATGCGCTTCTCCTTCATATCCGCTCACAGCCTCGTAGGCTGTTCTCTTCCATTCTTACGCCTCATGCCCTATGCTTCTATTTAATCTCTGCCCCACAGCCTCGATGGCTATCCATGCTTCCATTCTGATGCACAGCCGATAGCAGGCTGTGTGTCCATTAGTCTATATAGAGTAGTAGATCACTAGATACGATCCAAACATGTACAAACTACTGAGTAGTATAAAAGGGCTAAGACCCGCTCCAGTGAACTCCAGTTTAGTTCACTTGGAGTCTTCCCCAAAAAGCTCCTTTGCTATACTTTTGAGTCATTAGTCTTGCTGGCAACCTACAGCCTATCTGGCTTCTTGGGTTGTTTCAGAAACTGGGTGTGTACTCATCTTTATTACATGGTTAGATTACAACCTTGATTGACTCCAAGATGCATGTCTCCCACCTTGCGAAATCCCTTGCACCCTCTGGATATTATGAGGTAATGATGGGCCAATGGGCATGTTTTGCATTCTTGATAAGGCTCGTGTTTGATATTGTATGATTGCTCACTCCCCCGTTAATGCTAGCATGCAAGCCTAGAGATGTTCACCAAACTCATGAACAACTCTATAAAGGAAAAGGTTGCAACACTCATGGACAAAGGTGACAAATCAGTGTCTGTGGCTGGGAATGATGCTGAAATGGAACATTCACTGGATGAAGAAGCACCTGAGGTCGAGCAGGAGAAGCTGCACTCCTGGAATATGATGGACTTCTGGGCATATGTCAACAGTCTGCTTGTGGAGATCCAAGGCCATCTCAAAGATACTCAGCTGACAATAGAACAACACAAGAAGAAGGTCAACAAGTAAGTCCACCCTTCAACATATTGTCACAATTGTTAATCAATGATTCGTAAATTCTTCACATCATGCCTCCAGTGTGACCTGAAGAAGTATCCCACAACCAAACGGAATGTGGGCATCCCAGCTATCGATCAAGTTACATCTGAGCTGCATCATAACATCTATAAGCAGCTGAAGTGGTAGTTGTGTTATCCCTTGTGTTCCTTGTCTTTCCTTAATTACCCATTGTTCTGGATCACTATTGGACACTCCCGACTTCTCAATACTCCTCCTTACATTCTACAATCATTTAGTGTGCAGCTGAATGCACTTGTGTGGTTATGAGATACCCGAATCTTATAATCTGTGGCTCTGTCACTCTTGCAGTGTGAATGCTGGCAAGTAAACATGCAAACTGTCATGGTTTGTGTACTGTGCAACATGTCAACTCACTACATACACCACTGCACAGTGAATTTCTAACATAATGGACTGTAAATAATGTAAGACACATATGTCAAATGCAACTATAATCAAACAGCAAACATTTTAACACAATATGTCCTAAGTAATATGAGTTACATAGACTGAACATATATCCAAACAGGTGGCAAACCTTGCATTTAACATACAACAGACAATGTACATCACATCAATCAATCATTATAATTGATATCCCCCATACATTCCAGGCTTGGTCAGCGTATCACAAGGACAGACCATATGAAACCCTGAGTAGGACCATCTGTTAAGCAATGTTGTACTTATAGTTGAAACAATATTGTTGATGACCATAGGACATTACTCTAATGCAATGTATTCCTTTGCAAGAGCATGATATCCATGTTTCTCATAATGTAGAGTTAGTATTGCATCTACTGCACACTAAGTGAAAATTCGGGGGCCAATCAGATATTGGCTCTCAACATCATTGATACATTTGCCATGGAATATCACTGTTATGTCTGGCCCCCAACAGCTCATTCACAATATGGTAAATCACTCAAGCATGCACAATGGAGGATACCAGCTACCTCACAGATTATTGGTAGTGTCCACAATTAATAAAATGCTCAGAGAAGAAAAGACAGAAAATATTGATGACACATCTGTTGAAACATAGTGTAGTCAACTACCTTACTATAATAGGTAGTATTATATAATCATAGATGCTGTACACTATATAGCTCGCTCAGCCCTGACTGAGAATAAACAGGAGTTTCAATTCTTCTTAACCTCAAACCACAACCATCTGAGTCCGCCAAGACCTCAATGTAAGTAGAAGTATTCCTTGGTTCATTCCTTCTGCCCTCAGAGGTAATGGTGTGCGATAACTTGCCACTGTATACTTCAACAACATCCATACCACCTCACCTCAACTTAAACCAATTTTAATGTCTGTCAGATGTTAGCTTAATTTAGGTGTGTATATGAGCAGAGGTAGGATGAATAAGTGAGCGCGGAGGAGCAAACCCACCCGCTGGCAGGGGTACCGATAATGTTGTTGGCAGAATGCTGCCATTTTGCCCAGCAGCAGGGCAGAACTGGCACTGCCAGGCAAATGGCAGAACCTTGGAGATCAGGGTTGGCAAAACCTGGCACAACTTCCAGGGATGCGAGTACAATATATCACTACGCTTGTGACTTGGTACTCAGTAATAGTAGTGGTGAAATTTGAACCATTGAAGTACATCCAACATGTCCTCAAATGCTGGTGGGTGACCTGTACCATCCTTTATTGCTGCGAACTTCACCTGCCTCAAGAAGGTTGACAACAAGTCAAACCAATACTTCTGGAAATGTAATATATGTGGCAACAAACCAGGCTCAAGAGGCACTCAGATTCAAGGGCGGGACAACAACCTTCCAAAACACATCACTGATGGATGCCCTGATGCACCAGCAGAGTTGCAAAGGGAGGCTCATGCATTTATTCTGGGCAAAACTCAGGCCACACTTTTGGAATCTCAACCCCATGTGGGTGGGACAAGCACTGCCACCACTGGTTCAGACCCCATTGCCACCACTCAGAAGAGAAAGAAGCACTTAGGTTCACTTGATGGTTATGTCAACTATCCCTTGACAGAGACATAGCAGAACCAAGCAAACTCTCGACTCCTTCAGTATGTATGACTTTGTACTTCGTGTCCATAGTTCTCTAATTATTGTACTAGATGGTTCATTCATGCAAACATACCCTTTCTCGCAGCAGAAAATCCATTTTTTCATGGCTTTCTCGATACCATTCGTCCATTGTATCAAGCACCATCTCATTACGTGTTGTCACACAATCTCCTTGATAGTGAATGTGTGCAAGTCCAGCAAGAGGAGATCAACCAGTTGAAAAATCACAAGAATCTCACTCTCCTTCTTGACAGATGGGAGGATTGCTTGAAACAAAGCTTGTATGGGTCTGTAGCAGTTGAAGTCAACTGTTATCCTGTCGTATTGGCATTGGAAGATATGACAGGCAACCAAGGCAATTCTGATAACCTTGTTGCAGTAACACAAAAAGCAATGAACAAGATGGAGATTGGTGATGGAAAGAATGTCATTGCTGTTACAATGGATAACCCTACTGTCATGCAAGCTTATCACCGCAAATTCCAAGAACATTTCCCTTGGGTCTTGGTGAGATCGCATTCATGCAGTAAATATTTGATTATAATTAAATATTTCAGACATTTGCATGCTTTCTTCATAGTCTCAATACCTTGATCGGAGAAATTGTTGCCTACCCTACGATGAAGAAGGTTATAGCCCAGACAACATGTGTTGTGTCATTTTTCACAATGTCACACTACTGGGGTGGTCAGCTCAACTTGGAGGCCAAACAACAGGGTATCAACCAGCATCTTAAACAAAATTGCAAGTCATGGTTCTATGCACTTATTTTACACTGTCTAAGTGTTCTATCACACAAGTAAGACTGTTCATTAATATGCAAGACAAGACGACTAAGAAATTGATTAATAGGGGTCCATTGTTTCAAGTTTGTCTTCAGACTGGAGCACAAAGATGAGTTAATGGTGAAAGCCCCATCACAGCTTGTGTGATTGAAACCATATTACATCAACAAGACTACTGGAAACTCCTTGAACAACTTGTGAAGACAACAAAGTTCATTGTCGATGCCATCAGCAATCTAGAATCCCACCAAACATCCCTTGCAGACTGCATGCTTGAGCTCATCTGCTGTGCAAAGCAGATGTCACAGCTTCACCTTGATCCTGGAGAGGATATGGGCTTTTGGCTACATGCAAAGGCTGTCTTCAACCGCCACTTTCATGCAATGAATACAAGGCACCACTCACTCGCTCTATTCCTTCATCCAATGTGCCACAAACTTGCTATCACACCAGTAGCAAGTGGTCAATCAGTCAAGTTCATGGTCAAAGTTGCACTTGACATTGCAAAGCAGTGGAACTGGAACAAAGAAAAGGCAGCAAGGCTCATCAAAGATATGCAGACCTACAACTTATCTCATTCACCATTTGCTGGTGGCAATGCAGACAGTCTTGCATGGTGGGAGAACCTCCCTATCAGCTCCAAAGAGCATCCCTTGAAGGGATTTGTGATCACCATCCTGTCAATCATTCCACATGCTGGTGATGTTGAACATCTTTTTTCTGATCTTGGAACCACCCAGTCCCCACAGCGATGCAATCTTTCAGTTCCAACCTTCAAAACACTCGGAAAGATACAAGCAAACCTCAATTACCATTTGTTGATGACGAAGGCAGCAAATAATGGGCAAACCAGGCACCATCATGCTCATATGCACACTCGAGAAAAGCCAGGAATCAATCTTGATGTTGCGAAGGACCTCGAGGAACAATTTACCTGGGTTCCGCCACTTATCACACCATCAACTGACGATATTGCTGGTCCCGAATCCATTTCCTTGGATGAGGTTGATGCCTTGTTTTCTGCTTTTGAAGAAGAGGTTAGACGTGAATGTCTCACAAGCATTGAGGGCAGAGGAGTACTAGAAGGTGGGGTGTACAGTTTTGACGAACTGGATCATGTGGATGAGGGAATCATGCCGCGAACACTCAATGAGGTGGCTGGAGTAGTAGAGCATGGCCAGCAGGATGATGGTGGGTGGGATGCAATGTGGCTTATGTCGTCGAGCGGCTTGGATTGTCCGTAGTAGGTTGTTGACTGGGGGTCTTAAGTCGACGCTAGGTCAAGATTTGTGCCGCTTGGGCACAACTGGCAAAACCCCGGGTTTTGCCGGATCTGCCGGTACTACCGGCAGAATTAGCTTGAAATAGTTCTGCCCCCTACACTAGGTACCGACCTGCCAAAGGTGCGGGTGGCCGTGCTTAGCTAAGAAAGCCCTGACTCGAGGCTCGAAAATTCTTCTGAAGCCGCTCAGGGCCCGAGTCGCAACAAGCCACCAGACGCTCAGCATGGCTGAGGAGGGCCCCCACCGCAAGAGCAACTTCGAAGCTTTTCTCATACCGTCAACCTGGCCAACGCTCCGGGAGGACGATTGGGCTTCCTGGGAACCGAAGGCCTTATGGTATGGCCTACCAGAAGAGCTAGAGTATATCCATCCAGAGGGGGGGAAGTACATGCGCTGCCGGGTGGAAGCCTTCAACTCCAAAAAGGAGTCACAGGGGTATCTCCCTCTGCCGCGAAGGTACGCACAGCCCTGGGTTCAGTTATGCTACGACGCAGTGTACCGGATGTCGCAGTGGAAGGCCTGGCGGGCGAAAGGCAACCAGCTATCGCACACCCGCAAGCAGAGCCTGAAGTTTGTGGGAGAAGCCATCGAAAGAAACGGCATTCAATTCCTCCAACTCATGGTCTCCCGGCGCCTCATCATCGACGAACTCCTGCAGCACCGCATGTCCCAAGACGAATCCGACGAGCTACGGGTGTTTGACGAGTATCTGATTCGAGAACGATTCGAACTGCTATTTGTGGACTTTGATGACGTTCCACAAGATCAAAGACACGTCCTTTCACTTGACCCGGTCCATCCAGGCAACAAGCACATCTTCGGTAAGGGGTCACCGCCCTTTTTTTTCACGTTTCCTAACTTCTTCCATTTTAGATTGGGAAAATCCTGAGCTCGATGTCCCTCAGGAAGTCATAGCCCCAAAACCATCTCCTGGTCAAACTTGGATATGGGGTTGCATCGACCACTTCGACTTCGCAGCTTTGTTTGAAGGGGATTTTGAGGAGCTCATTCGCCTCCATCGCAAGCAGTCATACACATCTAGCACATGGAAGTCTACAGGGAAACTTCCTAAATGCTGGCATGAGGGCCAGGAGCCTGCGGTGCAGTTTCTGACCGAGACTGAGGACAGGCTGTTCAACCATTCCGAGTGGGTAGCGTCATGTAAGGGCCTAACTTGTTCACTAAGGTACATTGCAGGGAAACTCAACCAGGGGAAGATGTGGCACCCCATGAACCAAATGTTGCGGCTGAAGCCTCCCTTAGCACCACCCGTGCATCACGCGCGTCATGCTCCGCACAAGAAAACTCGAAGCCGACCTCAAAGTGAGTCCGATTTCTTAAACTGTGCTTCTCTGACTCGATTCTTTGGTTGAATTTTGACAGTGCTTCCCCAACGGTAGGTAAATCCTCTACAAAGCGCCGGAAACCAAAGGCGGACGTGGTGTAAGCTCTCGAAGAGGATTCCGAATCCCAGATACTGAGCGTAGGTTCCAGGGAGGCATCTCGTAAACGAAAACGTATTTCTGTGGATGGGTACGTTTCAAGAGCATTGACGCCGCCTTCCTCTCCTCACCCTTCTTTTCTCTTCCCTCTCCTTGTTCTCAGAAACGAGGGCCCGGGAAAAGGATCTCCCAGCGGGGAACTGAAAGTTGCAAGGTTGCGGTAAGTTGGAAAAATGGACGTGTGGAGAGCCCAATTGATCAATGTCAAAGGGCCCCTGCTGATAGGCTCATTCTGGACAATCCAAGCACGCGAGAAATCGTCAATGCGCTGGTGAGGGATGGTGAAGGAAGCATTAACCTTGCAGAGGCGCACACACGTCTGGAGAATCTGCTGGGAGATGGGTATGATGCGCACAGGTGGGGGAAGCTCTTGGACTCCGTAAGTTGCGAGCCGGGAGTGGCTCCTCCCATGACGGTGGATCAAGCCTTCGAGGCTTTTAGGGAACCGGGTGGGAATAAAGGCAGCGAAACAAGTCGCACGGAGATGGAGGAATACCGCAGCGTTATGCAGGCGTTGCTCTGACCCTACTACGTCTTTACTCGGACATTCCTTGGCCTTACGCCACCTGCAACATTCGCAGCCCCCCTGCATTGCAAAAAATGCGGCACCCTATACGTTCCCATGTCAGATCAGGAGGGCATGGATGATATATACGTTTGGCTAGGGACATCTTCAGCATGTATGAGGTCCCAGGTTGACCCGGTCACCCGTGCCTAATTCTCTCGCTTCAGAACAAATATTCGCGAGCGTCACGCGCATAACACCCTGTTACCTAGTACCTACGTACAGTACGCATTGAAGTGACGAACCTCAGCACCTACGAAGAAGGGCCACCAGCCACCGGTCACCAGCGAACATCCCCCACGAATTGTGATATAGCCAGTATACTGCGCGCTATTTCACCTTCCGAGTTCCCAGCCAAGCATTAGAGGGTATAAATCGCAAAGTTACCATTCGAGTTGCTGTTTACAGTGATATTATAACTCCACTAATCCGCTGCCAGTCGAGAGCAGGCGAAGTCATCCAGAAAAAAACCTGCGTCATAGGCGTGGCTACTGCTGCTCTAAGGCGTTCAAATTTGTATTATTTTGTAAGTAGCGGTTAACTACCTGCCGCGTATCATGCCGTCCTTTGTTTTTGTCACTCTGACAAAAATCTCTTTTAGCTCGAAGCTTGGGGGGATTCGTGCCAGAACACGTCCAGCACGGCGCTGTTCAATTTAAATACCAAGCCCTTCAGTCGTCTATTTTTACGACCGCCGACCGCCACCGACACCCCTTGCAGACCATCCAAACCCGTGTTGTCATCCCTGACGATAGCATCGTGTGCTGTAGGCCTGCACCCACCCGTCGCGCACGTCCTGAAGGTGACTCCCCAAGCGTTGAACGCAGGGGGGTGTGAACCGATATGTCTACAGTTGACTTGTCCACCTATGCCCCGTTCTCTATAAATCACCACGATGTCGCTTATCTGTAAGAGACCAGGTTACGTCCTGCCGCGCACGAGATTGCGTCCCAGAGGTTTCCGGAGTTGTTGATCCCAATTGCGTCGATTGCCTGGCTGATCGCATTCTTGAAATGGCTGGAAGTAGCTGAGGAACCTCCGAAGGCCAACACAAAGTCGAATTAATCCCTGGCACATGGCTTTGGTCAAGTCTACGGGAACTGCAAGCAGAGAACTCACCGCTCAACCAACCCTTTGAGGTCACTGAAGCCTGGTTGGGCTCGGACTGCCGGGCCACAATTGCCGGCAACAGACCGTTAGTCGGGCATGCAAGATACTGGTTGCGAAGGTCGAGCTTGAGCGAACTCGCAATGTAGTTCTCCCAGCCCCTAGAGAGAATCATGTTGACGAGAACCGGAGGCCAGGTCACCTTCGCTCGCTTCCTCCCCCCATATCGCAGGAAGCCGTACTGTTTGCCTGGTATCATTGAGCGCTCTGAGGCTGAGAATGGAACGTTATAATGCTCACAGGAATCCCGCCGTTTGTGTGATTCTGGGATGCTAAAGTGCGCCAATGTTTTGCATCGCAAATGGGCAGCAGAAATCGGCATTTGTTGGCACCATGCCGAAGTAGCCTATACATCCCCCCTCATGCCTCTCGGTCTGCTCACGAACGTATGCACCGCAATCTTTGCATACATGAAACCTCTCGTTGATGAAGTCGCCGCGGAAAAAAAAACAATACTCCTTTTCCACAACAAGAGACTGCTGGCGGGGTCGAGGTTGGCCCGCCTGCCCTACGAAGGACCAGCCCAACAGTTTAAATTTAGATGTTTTTCTAGCGTAGACCATGCTCACCGTCAACGTGCGCGTCGCCATACATGCCCAAGTCGTCCACGTTCTCAGGGAGTTGCAGCTTGAACCCGACTGTCTCTATGGCCCTGCATCCTCCCGTGCAGTCGTTAGATCTCCGAGAAGGTATTCGAATCGCAGGTCTTTCTTCGAATGCAGAGCAATCTACTGCCAAGCGATGCGACGCGGCTGGTGGGTGCTGGAACGGCCGTGGGAATTCGGATGAACCACTGGGCACAGCTTGTAAAAATTCTCGAATAACCATACTTCTCTTGCCTGATTCCTCATGGATCCACAAAACAGAATGCGGAAACTCACAGTGCGGGCTGGGCTCAGCAAGGCGCAGCCTTCTGACGCTATCAGGAATCCTATGAATGATGCACAGGTTAATCCGGTTGACACCATGGAAGTAGACAAGGGTGCGTTGTTCAATCCTACACCTTGGCTGCATTCGCTACGTACCTGTGCACGACTGATGTTACGACTGGACCCTATCGCCATCTAGTTATTCCTCTGGTTTCCTCAGCTTTAGCCCTATCAGCTCCAGATACCCAGTATTGCAATTTCTGCGGTTGCGGGGCCAAGACCCTGCGAACTTGCGGGAACTGCAGAGCGCTCGTGTGTGAACAACTGGGAATCGGTGTACGCGGATGTATCTTACCGATGTCGGGCGACGGCATGAATTTTGTTTGTCCCCATTGTGCACGGGTTGGCCTCAGGAAAGAGGTCCGTGAGCACGTTGACAACGGAATATCTGCTGACATGGATGCGAATCAGTATGCATACTGGGGATGCGGGGGCCGCACTCATTCCAAGATCACCTGGCCTTTGCTTTTCATCAACATCGAGCCGTTTGGTGGGGTAGATACGTCTGTGCGGCAGTCCATCGAAGTCGAACTACAGAGCGAGTTCACCGCGCAGCCAAAAAATGTAAGCCCCTCTGTGATAACTATGACTAATAAAACTGACCAGAACAGCTCATGGTTGCCCATGTAGAGCTGAGGGTGGGGGGAAACGAAACAGCGATATCAGGTTTGCGGCCCGCTGTTGAATTCGTCCGCCGAGCAACGGAACGAGGGTGGCCAGCGAACGTTGTTGCCACGCTGCAGACTCATTCCGATCCCATAACTGGGGCGTTATGGTATGGGGATTGTGGCGAGTGCCCTGCATACGGCACCCTCTCCGACATCCTGGACGCATTCGTAGGAAGCGACATGATGGCGGCGATGGCAGACGGAAATTCCCAGGCGTGCAAGGCGGTCAGGCCAACGCAGGAACGTTGGTTCCAGGACTCTGTGGCGTCTCGCGGCGGGTGGAGAGGGCTCGTTCTGGTCGCCGGCAGCCCTGCCATTCGAGTCCCAGCGCGGAAGGACGAAGCCATAGGGCTGGTAGAGAGGTGAGGGGTCATGATATATGCGCGTTCTCTTGGTTCTAATCATCCCAGGGGGGTGTTTGATTTCATCATAGCATTCGCGGGACGTGCAGTTCTTCCTGCGCATGCCCGCGCCTTCATTTCAGGAGTAACGCAGGCCATAGGGATTGACAACGTCACCGAATCGAGCGATGTTCGTCCTCCAAGCATCTGGGCAGCGTTTGTGAGGGCAATCAAATCATGTCCTGCCGTCTTGGAATCGTCCCCCCTCGTGATCACTTTCAAGGAGCGGGGAGATACTCAGCAACGCACTGAATGCAGGCGAATTGCGCTGCATGAACCGCCGTTTAATGCGTGGGGCGTGCAATTTGTGGCTTGCGGAAATGGTTGCGCACTCATCGCGTCAGACGTCGCATTTCGATCGGAGAAGCGGGGCATGCGCTGCCTATGCATAAAGTGCGGTTGGAAGTCGTGCAAGATAAAGCATGATGAAGTAGAACACGTGTCTCAAGTTTCCCCCGATCTTCCGTCTGTGTATTGGCACGCGTTTCCGCCGTCTCCTCACCTCCTCACCGCGTTCGTCAGGATCACGAAAGAGCGCCGAGGATGAGCAGAGAATACGGACCGCAATACGTCGCATGTAATTTACATTTTGCTTCACAACAAACAGGCCGGCTCTCTGTTTTTATTCCTTCTCTAGACCCATTGAATGAATGATACCTGTGGGACCGTTCTAATTTGCCAGCCACCTGGCAACCAAGAGTTCTGGCTGGTTTGTCGAACGCACTGCAAAGGCCGTCGAGGGCAGTTGAACACAGGGAACACTTGGGATGCCATCTGCGCGAGGCTGATGTCTACCAGGTTGCTCTGATGCATTCCCTGCATTCAATAATGCGGCAGGTGGGTCAGATGTCGGGATCAAGAGACTCGCTGAGGATCACGAACAGGCCGATGGTTCTCGTTCGCCCATCCAAGACAAGCCAAGAACCAGTTGGACCACCTGGATTCTGGGGTGAAATAATCATCAGCGCCGTGCTCGTCCTCACAGGCGGTGTCTTTGCTGGGTACGCGTGACTCGCCATTGCCTATTCATGCATGCTCGGACTCGTGGACATTGACGAATTCCACCTTCGGGTCTTTGCAACATCATCCTCGGTGATATTTGCTTGGCTCACGTTCCGACAGGTCCTTTTGCTGGCCAACGTTGTCCGCACATGTTTCGTCCTCACGCTCGGCCCACCCAGATTATCAACAATAGCTTGCCCATTTTCTTCGGCAGTGCTGTGGTATGCGCCGTCCCTCGGAGGATCCCTGAAACAAAGCTTCAGATTGGTGGTAGAGTTATTGCCGTTGCCATCGAAGAATATCGGTACGACGCTGCTCTTTCTCTCGCTCGCCCGCTTCCTCACCACCCGATCCATCATCAGCCATAACAGGGCCCTCTGGGCGCTAACTGGACCCCAGAATGACAGGTGGATTTTCAAGATCCATTTCTTTGGACGTCGCTCCGTCTGCTGGGTCGAGAGGAGAGGTGGGCGAGAGGAGAGGCGGACGAGAGGAGAGGCGGACGAGAGAGCGTGTGTGGGCAAGAGCGCGAAGCGCTCTTAAGCCCGGAATGGAGCCCGGCTTGCTGCGTGATGTCGGAATCGCAACGGGATGGTCTGCCAGCCTCGGTCTGAGCACTTTCCCTCCTTCCCATGATTAGGAACAATGCATACCTTAGAACGCCAAGGCAGATGCGGAGAAGGAACGCCTCAATAAGGAGAAGGAGACCGCGAAGACTGGCAAGAAGCACGGAAAATCATGGTGAGCTGCGACCCCAAAGAGTAGGGGTGGTCGACGACGCATGCAGCGAAGCAGCAGACCCAGTAAGTAGGAGGAGGGGGGCCCGGGTGCAAAAAAGGGCATGCGACTGCCCATGTGTCGCGTATACCTTAGGCTCTACTGAGGGTGTCAGGGAGGTTAAGCGGCCGGGCATTGATCGCAAGGCAGCCTTGACGGGTGCGCAAGGGTGTTGCATATGCCAAATCTCGACCTGAGAGCGCCAGGGAGCAGGGGACAAGCGGCTGAGCATGTCGCACGGCAGCCTTGACGGGAGGTGCGCAAGGGGGCGTTGCGTATGCCAAAACTCGACCTGAGAACGTCAGGGAGGTGGCAGGAGGCTGGGCGTTGGCAGCACAGCAGCCCTGCCTGGAAGGGGGGGCACGCGAGAAGGTGTCGCGTGCACCATGGCCTCAACCTGAGGACGTCAGGGAGGAACCCACCTCGCTCCCAACCCGGCAACCGCTGCGCTGAAACGGGCGAGGACGAGGTGGTGGCGCCAGGCCAAGAGGCCATCACAAAAAACCCGAAATCGTAATATGGCCAAATATACGATACATATCTCGGAAAGTATAACAATGCCATGTGTTGTCAGGGAGAGCAATACGAGCCCATGTGTTGTCATAAAGGAATACCTCGTCGCGAAGATTGATCTTAGGTATGACTGTACATGGCAATATGGAGCGGAACCAGCCAATATAATGTTACAAACGAAGCGTCGTCAAGAAAACTCGTCCGAGGCATGAATGTACATGGCAATATGTTGAGCTACAATGCCCCATATCCCTCGTTTGTGTAGATATCATCATCCAGTTCCTCGTCGCTGTCGGCGATAACACGGTCTGGGTCGTCGTCCTCCGGATCTGAAGACTTGTTCTCTCCATCGCTGTCACCCTCTGTCATCCCGTACCCCCAGTCGATTAACTCCCCGAGCTCACTTCCTCTCTCTTGCATGTCCCCGGCACCATCTTCCGAGTCTCCTTCACTTGCTTCTATGGCGCCTCACGTTGACCCTGATGGCCTAGACGCCAACAAGCAAACTCAGAAAAAGAAGGGAAAGAAACCCAAGTACGTCTGTTGGTTGATACATCATGCCGAGCCAAAGCTACTAAAAATTGGGTATAGGCCTGAGAAGAAGTGCGGGTTTGATGATGCCGCTCGCATTGTTGCACGCTGCATAAATTTATGGTGTGACATCGACAACCTTATCAAGGACGTGAAGCTGATCCAGCAAGATGAAGCGAGCAAGATGGGTAGTTTGGACGAAGGAGAAGCAGCTACAAATTTTCGGGAGACGCTTCTCGAGAAAACGTACGCATCGTTCACATTGCACAGGCGCTACTAATGGAATCACAGGTCCGATAAAGTGAAAGAAGAAACCATGGAGACGTATTACAAGACTCTGCAGGCTGCGCCGACGCTCCAAGGATACGTCGAGGACCCTGAGAAGAGTGAGGAATTGTCAGAAATCTGTGCACAGGCAAGTGTTTGCTGCGCTTTATGGCACATATATCCACTTTTTTGGTCACCAGATGAATGCGACCATCAAGGCAACACGCTCGAGTGACGCAACGGGTCTCAAGATGCATATCCCGCAATATGCTCTACCCACCCCATACACAAGCCCACATCGCTCGATCCGCCAATCTTTTCTGCAAACAAGAGAGCAGAATTAGGCTTGAATCATCCAATCGTCGCCCGTTGGTTGTGTCCAGCTGATCAACTTGCTCGATTCGACCTCAATCCTGAGCAGTATGTGTTTCTTTGCGCCTCGACGTTTTCTCATCGTCTCTCAGGGCACGCAAGGGCCTTGGTTCAGGTGTTATTCCCATGGAAGCCGACGATTTCCCGTCATTCTTTTTGGGTGGAGAAATGCCCGGGAACGGCTATGATCCAACGAACATGTTGCAGGGACTCTTTCGAAGCTATTTTCTCGTGCGTGTAAGTACCTCTTACTTGCCTGATATCTCTTTCCTCTGATCTTTTCTTCTGATCCATGCCCAGCCAGATTGGACGACACATTTTCCTGGGCCCATCGTAAGCTCTTGGAACCAGCACTTCCGCTCAGGGTGGGGAGAAACACTCTACACGTCCTGGCAACGCTGTTTTGAATAACGTGGGCGGAATCGAGGCGGAACATATTGCATATGTATGCATTCAGGTACATTTCAGACACCAGTTGCGATGGCTGACTTGATTGCCTTAGGCACGATTCGGAATCTCTTCCAAGGGTCAATGGAATAAAGTTGACGGGTCCTTGGACTATATCGACTTGTACAAAGGTATTATTCGTTTCATCCGAGATTGTATCGATCCCAAGTGGAGGGACGACCTGTTGAAGTGGTGGAACAAGTAAGTCCACTATTCCTTCTCGATTTTGGTGATTCACAACATCTATTACTACAAGGGAAGTGTTTGGAAACGAGAACGGCCGCAAGATTGTCCAAGAAACCGTCGTCGCCAGTGCATCAACTCGTATGGGTACAGTGCAGCGCATGGAAGCTCAGATGAAGGCCCGTCTGGCCACACCTTCCGCCGATCCACAAATGGCTCCCGCATGCCAGGCAGAAAAGGACGAATCCTCGCCCGATTCTACGGTTCCCTCCCGCCCCCCGTCATCGATTCTCAGCTACTTGGTCATGGTCAGGGAGAACGCGTGGCTCACACTCCCCCAGTGCAAGGTCAAATTTCCGCGGTTTCCCACGTGCCGGCTACTCCAATCGCAGCGGATCGCACACGCCGGGCTGCTAGTAGTCCGTTGACAGAAGCAGAAGAAGTCCCCCTCATCCCCATCACGAACCACCACAAGGGCAAGGAGCGCACTGCCGGGAAAGGAAAAGGAAAGGGAAAGGCACCTCCCCCGAGGGACGAAGATGGTACAGCTGGTCATGGACACGCTAAGAGGCACAAGCGCAGCCGTAAATAGAGGTATGGGCACATTTACTCAGTGGCAAGGCTGACTGGACGTTGCAGTATTACCGTCTTCTTGAGCCTGTGTACCATTAGTCAGATGGGATTGCTTGCAACATGGCAACGCTTGGCTCGTACGACATGGCGATATATTGCTTGTATTAGCATACCTGATGCAATCAATGTGTCATGTATTCGGTGACCAAAATACAGTATTATTTTCCCTCACGGAAAATAGAGCACATTATACGATCCCATAGTTTCGGTGATATCTCCAGGCTCATGTGCTACTCGGCAGTTTTTGTACATGGCGATATAGCATCCCTGTGGGTCAAACCTGCTCGGACAGCTCATACAACCAATATCTCGTCGAATATCACGACATATGGCCATCTCACGATTTCGGGTTTTTGTGATGAGGCGCTGCCGCCCGCTTACGTCGCTTGTCCGAAGACCTTGCACTGTGGCTCCGCTCGTGCCTCACTGCCCCACTGTGCGTCCCGTATATGCTACCATCCTCAGCGCCAAAGTGGTCTCTTGGTCCTAGTTCGTACGGGAAGGTGGTCTCCAAGAAGTATGCGCACATGACCTTTTTTTGGAAGTTATTCATACGTGATCATGCCGCAGCTCATCATTAACGTAGGGGAGCTGTATGATCGTGAGCTTCGGCACAAATTCCATGGGGGGTCGACGCTGGGTTTGGGGTGTACCCACCAACAGCACTCTACCACCGGCCATGGGGCTGTATCTGGGATTGCATTCGCGAATTGGATCTCAGCAGTGAAGGTCAGCCAGCGGAGTACGGCACGGGATGATTCAGAAACAACCCAATACGCAACAGCCGGGAAGGTATCTCACGTTGTGTCTGCAGTGTTGGAGGCAACTTTGACAGGCTAACGTGCCCTTAGCGCGCGGGGTACTCAGAAAAAAAAAAGGCACATCCAGGGGGCGTAAACATCGAACGGTGGCACAATTTCCCAATTGGCAAGGGTAGATACCCCAAGACACATGCTTCAACATCACAAACAACCGCCCGAACTACGTTGTTGCTTTCCTTCCCAGGAGACGCTCGCAGAAATGCTTGCCCAGCTACCTGCGGACAAGCCCAATAACGACCAATAACCCCCATTTCTGGCGTTTCAGTCATTGACGCGCACAAGCGCACCATCTCTGGGTGTACATCGACCGCCCTATGTTCGGATAAGAGACGGCTGAATAGCACGGCGAAATTCCTGTACAGCATAGGCGGTTCTCCGTTGTCAAAGCTCAACCTCTAGGTTTGCAGCCGAGTCACCGCCGTCTTGTGGAAGTTTTCTACATCCATCCGCCCTCTAATGGAATCCTCGCCGAGGAAATCGAGGCCCAATTGTACATCGACTCGTATGGATCCAGAAAAGCCCGAAATGTGGTTCATTGATTGGCCAAGGGAAGACCTTCCAGGAAGGTCAGTTGTCTCCCAGAGGCTTGGCCATGTTTTCGCGCCGATTGTTTGAAAAGATGACCCTTACTTTACGCTGAGTCACGCCACCCTCGTATCCCACGGACGTGGGTCACGCCACTCTCCCCCTATCCCTTGATCGCTGATCTCGACGAGCTCGCACCTGCGATGGGCTTGCCTCTCACTCCATCACTGGTTCCTGCGTTGAGTTCTTTTCACAGTCTCCAGAGCTCTTCGTGTCTTTTCCAGTCCGGTTTGATCTTCCTGTGCAACCCGGCTCTAAGGCGGCTCCATTACCGTTGAAAGCAACCGCGTGGTGATAGAGGAGGTATATAATCAGGGAAAGCATGGCATGGATAATTTACGAGCTGTGGTAGCTCGTGTCACCACCATTGGTCGCGCAGGCCCTTTCTTTCTCAAGCCTCACCCCACCATCCACCGACCCCCTTTCTCGCTCCATGTCTCGATTTTTGGAGTGAACAAAGGAGGACGAGAAGTAATGCCCATGGATGCCGGACAAGCCGAGCCCCCTTGGCTCGCGGAGCGACGCTGGGACGAGATCTCTGGAAAACAGACGTCGTTATCCTCGTTTTTCTTCAAGAGGGGAAGATGACGGCAGCGCTTACAACAACAGGCGACAGGGCGCAGGATTCACAAGCGCCGGCTTTCTTATCCATCGACGCAGCATCCCCACTTCAGGATGTCGTGCTGCCAGGGACCGCTTCCCAGCAGGATCCAGAGTTTATCATCACACCTGATTCCCCTCCATTCGTAACGAGCACGACGATGAGCGGACCTACCCCCACTCCTCAATTACCAACCTCCATCCTTTCACCCTCCCAGGCGCCGTTACTTTTAGAGCGGTGCCGGCAGTGGTCCAGCGGAGGAGAAGCGACATACGGGGAAGAGGGCTATCCTCGATAACGGGGATAAAGCAGCCATCAGATGCAAAGGATGATTCGGCCCTTGTTAGATTGCCAACACCGGCCGAGTCAACCTCTGCGTGAAAGGGATGGGATTGTCTTGGATGCGCACAAGGGTACAATCGACCGATCTTGCATGTTTTCGGATGAAATTGATCAGCCATATCCGACGATGGAGGTCCAACTCTGTTGCTGTGCCGGTCCCAATGTATATGACGAGTCAGAACGCGGACTCCACCGTCTGCTCGTGGCGTCTAGGTCAAACCCATGTGCGGATTTATATCCATTGTACCCCAAAGCCTTGGCTGTAGTGGTAAACGACTTGTCCTCGAAGAGCGATCGGCATACTTGAAGTTGACCTTGACTCGAGATCCAGTCTTCAAAGCTGTCATCTTCCTCTGCACGGTCAGGGGAGCGCGCAGACAGTTTTGGGTGATGGGTGCTCATGTCCAAAAAGCTCATCTGCCCGCATTGCTTTGAGGCGTTTGAAGGCGACGGGATGGTGCACCTCGAAAGGCACGTCAGGGGCAGGCACAGTAAAGACGCAGGGCTGCATCTATGTACGTTTGGTACGTAGGACAGGGTGGTGATGGAAATGCACTGCTCGTTTGGTTAGGTCAAGGTTGGGTGTGGGAAGAAAAAGAGGGCAGTTCCGGTGTCCCCTATGGGAGTTCAAGGGCTTGCCGTGGGACATACTGGCCCACTACGAGGAGAAACGCCATCACAGAGGTAAGCTACATGCTACATACGAAGGCGGTACTTACCAAAGCGGCGAGCCAGATGGAAATAGCTGGCAAGGATCAACTCGGATGGTTATGAAATGGACGGTACCTGGAGTGTGACATTGCTGGGTTAGTATTAGATCCTGCTCGTCATAGATTTCGTCTGCTTTTATTTCGTTCTCCTCGGCCACCCCTGCCATCTCGTCGTGACGTTGTCCGTTTGACCGGCTCTGATGCTGTGCAGCGACGGCGTCAGACCATGACGGGGGAATGGGTGGAAAGAGGGCAGACGTACATGGTACAATGCGGTCCAGTACCCGCCCCGATACATGGCGCTCAACGCGTTGTTGGACGCCTCGTCGCGGCTGACCATGGTCGTCGATGGAGGGGGAACAAAGAACGGTGCGGTTGCGGCAGCACCGGTGCCAGTGCAGGAGGGGTCAGCGAGGGAGGGCCGTGCGCGGGACGAAGGTATGAAAGTCGAGGGGGGCGGTGTCGGGTTCAGGTTCGCCGTCTTCTTGATGGAATTGCACCTGTGCTGTGGGGGGTTTTGAGCGTGTTGTGGGTTTGGGTGGGGGTGTGTAAGGTATGTTGGACTATCTGGTAGACCGGTGGACGTACCCGGGTTAGTCGTTCGTCAAGGAGAAGCACGAGCTACGCACAACGGTAATCTTTTGACGGGATCTTGGGTCGTGCATCTGTAGACGTATCTAAGATATCCGTGACAGCGAACACTGACCCGCATTGGGGGTCACGTCCGCCCCACTCGATGAGGGCGACCTCGTCGTGTTCGAACGAAAGGACAACTCGCTCTCGACACGTCGGGACGTTGTGTTAACCTGCACGAGACTCGTACGTGCGATCACACCCGGGTCTGGGTGTTGGCCGAGCCCCAAGACGCGCTGCACCTCTTGCCCCGGTAGAAACACCTTCGTTTTCCTTGTCACGTGACCGCATCGCGTCCATTATCCCTATGGTGTGTTAGACAAAATCATCTTGTGCCCAGCCAGCCAGCCTCGCCCTCAATATTGCAACAATTATCGCATCACTTTTCGGGCCGGTAACAACTCGGGTCGCTGTTCATCCTGCGGCTTTCCTAAGCTCGATGGAATGAGACACAACATGGTTGGAGCTAAGACAAGAATTGTCATGAAGGTTTACGGCGGTGGGTCATCAGAGGCTCACGTACTACTCTGGTCCTTTGTCGGAAGACCTTTGCCCTCTTGGGAATCCCCATGGACGCATTCGGCAACGACGAGAAAGCAGCCCTCCCCCGAACGACTCGCTCTGGTGTGCCATGAAGGTCGGGGCCAAGTAGGTGAGGGTTGAATTTCTTCCGCTGAGGCTGTGGCGCCGATTGACGAATGGAGGACTTCTGCAAAGGGCTCTTGCTGATAAACGGGTGAACAAGCGAGACCGGCGTGGCAGCTAACACGGGCTATCGAAGTTCTGTCAGCTCTCGGGGGTGCAGCTCGCAAAGAACATGGTCGAGACAGCCCTTATGTTTGTATCCTACGCCATTTTACTGGTCCCACTAGGCTAACGTATGGCTCGACGCTGGCCGAGTTGACCAGCCTGGAAGAGGTGGACGATGATGGAGGAAGGGCTGATCCACCGTGATGTCGCAGGTGTGCAGTAAGCTCCCCCCGACGTTGCGATGCAGGGGTCGTCCGACCTTTTCCGTCGCCAGGTTCACCGACACCGCTTCCTGCATGTCAACGCCGAGGCGTAATCGTCTGGCGAAACGTGCCGCTGTATCGGAAAAGGTGGATGTTTTGTTCAAGGTAAGCTTGGGCTTGGCTTATTCCTCCTTCAGGCTCATCTTACGCTAGCTCGGCATACATGCGTTGCTCTTCAACGGCTGAATAGTAGCGAAAAAGAGGTCAAGGGTAAGCTCGTCCGCCAATCTCCCGCCCTTCGACGAACAGGCCCTGCTTAACAGGACCCTCCACATGGAAATGCAAAACGCTGTCTTCAAAAAATTGCAGGACGCCATCAAGCACCCTTGCCGCTCGAAAGAATGGTTCAGGAGGGAAGCCTGGGTCGGCACAGCCAGAATGAGCAGAGTTGGGGCGTGAGCTGTAAAACGTAGAGCGTGGAGAACATAAAGACGGTAACCGCTGTCCCATGCTCCGCATGATCAAACCAAAACCAAAAACCGTATCCAAAATGCTATGCCAAAGCGTGTAAAAGAGTGTAGATGTTGACCTTGTCTCCCCTGTCGAAAGGTTCCATGGCCGAGAGGTATTATTGAAAGCTGTTCAGGGTATCGAGGCCGAAATAGCATGGTACAGCAGCAGCCTGGCAGAGTCGCACGTAGAGGATTCCTGCACCCTCGTGTCCTGTGCAGTGTAGACTCGATGGAAACCTATGGCACACAGTGTCACCAACGCATTCTTGTACAAGGCTCAAGGTAGAGTCAGTACGTTACCGGGTAAAAGAAAGGGCGTGACTCATCAAGGATCGTCAGCGCAAGGCCTCTTTTCGAAGGTGCACGAGCTTTACTATGATAGGGTTAGATGTTTCAGCTACATCCGGGCAGTAACCCTCTTCCTGCGAAAAGAGTTGAGTCACAATGTGAGTCACTACAACTGAGTCACGCCGCTGGCAAAGAAAGCAGTCCCAACCAACAACCCTCACAGCTGAGGTTAATGCGATGAGGACCACCAGAAATATGCAAGCCATGAAGTTATCGCGGTGAATGTTTGGAGAACAATCAGCTGATGTCAGTTGCGTCATGCTGGCACCAAGGTAACATAAGTCCCGCAACACGACCGCGCCGGCCTGCAGATTGTGGAGTTCGAGGATGGTCGGAGATGGTCGCGTAGTGCAATGGTCGAGGTATTCGTTTCGCCCCGGTCGGTCTGAATTAGATCTCCGTAGTTTTGAATCTCAAAAAGCGCCCTTTCGTGTCAGAACAACTGGTTACGAGAATCATCGGCATTCCGCTAACTCTGACTATGGTAGAGATGCTCCGTCATTCAAACATAACAGGATATACGTTGGGATGGTCACGACAGAGAGTTTACATGCGACACGAATATCTGTACATGTTATGATAGCACACAGTCCACATAACCCACAGCGGTGTTGAACCTATCTGAACAAACTCTTGAGCGAGCGTCGAGCCAGCTTCAGTACGAATCTTGAAGGTATCTTGACGGGTGCTTATCGACTAGGCGGCTCCGCATGAAAGGCCCTGACACGGAATTATCTATCTTCATTGGCAGATCGATGGAGGTAGCCGGGATCGTGTGATGGATACGAATGACCTCTTGAAACCGGCTGCAAGTAAGCAGCATTCTAGGGGATCAAAAGAAATGATCTACCTTATCTCTTCCCTGTCTTCGACCCCTTATGACGGGGTCCGACTCTGTTCTGTTCTTCATCTGGATTCCTGGCTGTTGCCTTCTTCCCCTTTCTGGTTTTGGCCTTCTTCTTCTCCTCCGTCCTCTTTTCATTCCCCTCTAGGTCGGAAAGCTCACTCAATTCAAGGAGGTTCTCGCTGCCCCTGGTGACCGGATTCCCCTGAACCAAGGGACGAAGAACGTGAGGTCCAGGATCAGTTGCGAGGTTTGCATCAGCTGAGGGACAAGACATACGACACTCAGCCACTGCAGGGTCCCCTTTAGTCGAGGGACCAGGGACCGGCTCAACCGCGGGGTTTGCTTCAGCTGAGGGACCAGGAACCGGCTCGACTATGGGGTTTGTTTCGGCTGAAGCATGACGAGGGGCTTCAGACCTGGAGCTACCTGGATGAATTGCTGGGGTGAGGGGCATGTTCGGTCTGGAGTCACGTACGAAGCAATCTTGTCTCGTAGTTTTGCTGCGTCGCTACTCCGAGCCTCCTTTATGGCTTTGTTTACCCAAGGATGTATCACCATCGCATTGGATATGGTATTTGTATGCGCATATGCTCACCTCCTTGCCCACTTTCTTTCCCTTAAGTGATAGCACAGGGTTGTCAATCAGCGGTTTGATGCCTGGGAGGAGGCCTACGCTTGCCGTCGTTGCAGGGGTTGGTGGTGGGTGCGCGGTTGTGCCGTGCCATCGCTGTGGTGGTATGTACGCAAGCTGACTTGGTGAAATTTCCGGGACGGTGCTGAACGCTTTGTCGGTACATGTCACACGACCACTCAACAATCGCGCTCGCCTTCGCCCACACTGCCCGTCACCTCACCCTGCCGCCCTCGTGCCCCAGTCTCGCCCTCACCCCACGGACCCACGCCGCCCCTGTGACGCTCTCACCCGACGACACAACGACGACGTAATCACGGAAACGCGATCACGTTGTCGCTGTGTCATCATTGCCATCGTTATCACTCCTGTGCTCACCCTCGCACCTCCGCCTGTGCCCTCACCCCTTGTCGTCGCGCCCACCTCACCCGCAGACTACAACATGACGACGACGAGATCCTCGTCCACCCCCACCCTCCCGCCGCCGCTATTAACCTTGATATGAAAGAGAAACGCATCCTCCGATGGATAGCTTGCATAACAACTAGGGTAGGTGGTGTCCATTGGGATGTCGATGCGTGGTGAAAGGGTATACCAAAGACCAATAAGACCGACTGGCGAAAATTCTCCCAAGTCCTTCAAACTCAGCAAGGCTCTGCTTCTTCACTCCCCCAACCATCTGTAAGTGCGATGGACAAGACCCCCCCCCCACTTTCTGCCTCGGCTGCATCCTCCTCCGTTGAACCCAGCCCGATGAGCAGGCTTTCCGCCCCGCTTTTCCTCAAAGGAGATATTCTGCGAGCCATTCAGCGCAAGAAGGGAGATATCAGCAACGATAACAACTCCCAGCTGTCATGCAAGCCGCTCGCCACTGACTCGCCTCGCTGTGGTTCGCCCTCCTCCTCCCAGCACGAACATGATGGTAGCGGTTCCCCTTCTATGTCATATTCCTGTAGTCCGTCTGGGGGTCCAAGCACCCCGTCTTCCCACACTTCGCGCAGCCGCCCTTCAAAGGGCTCTGCTAGGGTACATACCTCGGGAGAACAGTATGCCCAAGCGGGTCGTAGATTTCGACCCTATCCATTGCGAGATGGCCCAACACCTCTCCAGCTCTGGTTTGCAGTAAGGACCAAAGGCCCATCATCCCACCTCAACGTCACGATGCAGGAGGTCGAAGAGGTTCGTTATGTTTTGATAACACTGTACGTCTCACTGAACATCAACGCCAGGGCAAGGAGCTATTACAGTCGGCTCTCATCCACTTTCCACAGGATCTTCTGCAAAGGGCATATGAAGCAAAGCGAGCAGATCGGGACGTTGTTGTCCACCGAGTCGCACAAACTGCGGCTGAGATTGAGTCGTTAGAGGGACACCAAGAATCTCAGTTAGCAGTGGAGGAGTCGGTGTTACAAGTCATAAAGGATGCTCTGTCCCCTCGTTCTTTACAGGAAGTGGAGGATGACCACGGGTTCTATCGGGCTATCTTTGCACAGGAACTGGTCACTCTGACGGTAGCGGAGGCTCAGATGGGACAAGTAGGGGGCATCACCGCTCAAACCATGTGATGCGGTACGTATGTAACTTCGACCAATGAATTGGGCTAAACTTGGCACGTAGGAGGATCAGCGCTCGACATTGTAGTAATCGGTGGGCCTAAGTTGGCTAGAACCCGAATTGTACTCGGTACTTCGTTCTGTATCGATTTTCGGACGTCTATGATCATTCCTTTCCCCCTTCAATCGTGCCACCAATTGCCCATTCCCTGTGACATCTTTTCTTCTGATGAGTTGGCAACACAGTCGGCGAAACAAGGTACAATACATGTATCGTGGTGAGGTGAATTGCGACTGATTGAGATATAGGAATATCCAAGGCCGAGACAGCAAAGTGACATTCTCCACCTCCCTGGCGAAGCAGCGCAAGATCCATCTTTTTTGAGCGATGCGTATCCAGGTGATCAACACCACACATCGAGCGCAGATCCCGCCAGCGTGCATCCGTTTGGCACGGTTTCCAGCCATTACGGTGGCCCATCACCGCAATCTCGATTAGGTCCATATCTCCCCCTTAGTTCGTCTGCGCCAGATCCAGCCTGTCTCCGTCAAGGGAGGGAGATCGCGCAGCGAGTGTGGATGTCAATGCCCCGTCGACCGGGGGTTCAAATTCTTGGGCAGTCAACAGACGCATCAACTGTGATTACTGTAAGCTGTCGTATGGCTCAAAGTAATTGGGCTATTGATGTAGAGATCATAGACAGGTGAGCCTGTGCCCATCCATCGCCCCCAGCGCGAAATGCGTGTCGCCTTGCCACCAACACCGCACCTTCCTTTGGAGGGTACCAGCGCTACCGCTTTGTCGCCACCTACCTACACACCCACCGCATCCGAAAATATCACCCAATTGCCGTCGGCCTCAGTTACTGCCTCCCTGGCGAAAGTTCAAAAGCGGAATGTGTTAGGTAGCGAAAGCAAGCATTTTCCGAGCGATGCTTGCCCAAGAGGCTGTCCCATCCAATATTCCGCAGGAACGTCTTGTCAACAATGCGATCACGAACGCAAAGCAGACGGTCCTTGGTGACGGTACGCAAAATAGATGTATTTACGGTCGTGCTCACAAATCTTTGCTCAGATCTTAACAGAGATTTGAACATATGACCGGAGGTAACAGCAGCAATGGCGACCGTTCGACGGACGTTCAAACATTATACATTTTGTCGTGTTCAACGTGAATATGGGCTACGTCTTCCCCTTTCTCAACACGAGATTGAACGCCAACAATCTGTGGTCAGCACGCTCATGCGAGACCTTCAATACCTCAAGAAAACAGTACTGGTATGTACTTTGTTCACCCATTGACGTTCAAGCGTTCTCACATTGTCGAAGGTGCCCACCCCCGATGGACCCATCGAAATGGAAGAATATTTTACGGGCGATCTACTCGAGGACCTGCTAATCGACGTCCTTTTTCTTGATTCGCTACAGTTACATCGCTACGTTCAAGACAACAAACTGGATCAAGCCTTTGCATTAGCAGCAACAGCTATACATTCGTCACTTAAGGAGTTCAAGGAAGGTTATCATACCGAAATATCAGTAGCTACTGAGAACTGGCGCGAAAACTATGTCGATGTACTAGCGGTAATCCAGCAAATACGAAGTGAAGAGTTGGCAAATGGTTGGCTTACACAATTGCAAGAGGAGATGATGGCGAAAGGTAGATTGCTACCACATCCCGATTTGTAGATATGGTTACAATCTTATCTGTGTCACAATGATAGCATAGTATGAATAAGCTAAATGGTACAAGAGATGGACTATATCCAAAAAGGGTCTTACTATACCCAAAAACTGTTGCTGAACCTGAGCTAAGTCGCTTTCTCCTCGGTTAAGCACAACCCGACTTTCAGTGCGCTAGCCGGGCTTCTAACCAAATTGGGAACATAAAAGCCGCGATTTTGCTCGCTTATATCATCTCAGTTTCCACGAATAAAATTATTTTTATAATCGGGCGATCCGGTTGTGGGCGTATCTGGTACACTCAACAGGATATTGACCTGTTGTCACGTTTTTATGGCAGTGAGGACGAGCCGGGGTACAGTGTACATACCTCCATGAATATGAGGGGCATCGGACTTTCCTAAGCGCTCATTGATTACTGAAATAGCGGCTAGGGTCGCATCAGGGTCTCTCACGTCATTCCCTTTTTTGTGGGGCATCCAACCAGTCGGAGCTCACCAGCCATGCCACTAAGGATTCGTCAAAAATTTGCAGATCGGTGCGGCTCTGTTCGTGCCTGCGCCACAGTACTCAAACCTTCCCTCGACCCACGCCATCAAAGTAGCACAGTCAGGCTTCGTACCCAGCTTCGTTTTATCGACGCCATCCCTGCGCCATGGTGAGTTCCAAGCATTTTTTCCACATTTCCACCTTTTTTCACCCCTTTCTTCCAGCAACTACCCCAAATTTCCGACGTCATCCTTGCCAAATCTCTTCAGCTGGAGCAAGCAATCAGCGACGCGCTTCATCGAGAGGCGGAACAAATCATCTCGGGTGATGATGATGAAGCCGCGGGTCTTTTCGATGCTGCTGCCCCGGACCTGCCGCCCATTGAGCCAAGGCCGCCACCCCCGTCCCAGCGACGCCCTCTGCCTTCAGGGAAAACGGCATCGGACAAGTTTAGAAAGCAGCGAAAGCATGCCGAACGCCGCACGCAATACCCCGGAATACCTCGGCCAACCTTGTCAAAGAAACACCCTGCCCCGCCCAAGCTCGCCGTCGATTTTACCGCGGACGACCTTCCTGCAGCAAAGGGGGCATTTGTGAGCATTCTGCGGCCCCACAAGAAGTCACATGAGCAGAAGCTTCCTGAGTTGATCAAGCTTGGGTTTGAGGTTATCAAGTGGGATGGATGGTCTGTCTGCCCTCTCTTTCCATGCCCTCTGGCACCCATTTTTTCAACCAGAACACCCAAAGCTATAGTAGACTGGGAAGACTGCATCATAGCCGTTTTGGCTGGTCGACCCGAGGACAATGACTGGGATGCTGTCCACTCACATATGGGCATTGCCCTGGAGAAGGTGGGCTCCAAGACTCCACAGTCATGTTGGGATCATTGAGGAAACTTCTCTGCCCTGTCAACTGGGGTATCTCATGGTGGTGGCCAAAAGGTAGGTATGCCCTGTGCACATCTGTCTTTACACTGAGTCATGCCCCCAGGTGCCTGCAAACCTCGCTCACAAACCGTCTGAAAAGACTGCAGTCGACATCTTTCTGGCAGATGAATGCTTCAAGGGCACATCTGGGTTCATGAACAGTAGGTGCCATTCTTTTTTTATACATTCAAACAGCTCATGTCCTGTGCAGGTGTGTTTGCATTCTATGCCCCCAAGCTATACCTCAAATATGCAAACCTCTCAATGAGTTGTTCAAACACCACCCTGAGCTGAAGAAGCCATTCAAGGGAAGCATTTTCCCAACTTGCACATTCAACTGTGGCCTGTGTGTAGTCACGCTGGAGCATGTTGACAGCACCAACATGCTGTATGGCCTATGTGCCATATTTTCCTGCAGCTTATATGACCCCACCCAAGATGGCCATCTCATACTTTTTGACCTCTCCCTCACTGTTCAATTCCCCCCTGGCTCCACCATCCTTGTTCCATCAGGAACTATTCAACATGGCAACATTGCCATCCAGGAAGGTGAAATGAGACAATCATTTACCCAATACTGCGCTGGTGGCCTGCTATGCTGGGTCTCAGATGGGTTGAGGTGTGTTAACCAGTCTCCAGAAGAGCTCAGGTGGAAATTCGAGGAGACACATGAGCAACGTCATTGTGAAGCAGTGGGCCTCTTTTCGAAGGTGCATGAGCTTTATGATGATAGGGTTAGATGTTTCAATTCATATGCACATCTTGGTGCAGATGCTTCAGCTACATATGGGCAGTAACCCTCTTCCTGTGAAAAGAGTTGAGTCACACCATGTGAGTCATGACAGCTGAGTCACTGCTGGCAAAGAAAGCAGCCCCAACCAAGAAACCTCACAGCTGAGGTTAATTCGATAAGGACCACCATGACAGGGCTTGATCCATTGGTGCTCACATGCAGGCCATGAATGTATTGTGGTGAACATTTGGAGAACAATCAGCTGATTTCAGCTGCGCCATGCTGGCACCAAGTAAGGTAACATAAGTCAAGCAACACAATAGCGTTCTGCCTGCAGGACATCTTTTGCTTTCATCCACTAAGGCCCAATAATCCAACTGTGCATGTCTTTTTGTACCACCTGGATCAACTTCATACAGCAGTGAGAGTGCATCGTTAATCATCCGTTTGTTTCTGCGCAGTTGCGAGCTTGTTGTGCGGCGTATGGGGCTGATCAAAAGTGCATTTGACGGCGGTACCACGTCAGCAAATCATAATGTCAGCTTTCGGCGGCTTTCGCTACCCTAAAAAATTTCCGACAACTGCCAAAGTTCGAAATTTGGTAAAGCTGACGAAGTGAGGCACAGACCCTAACAGAATGTCACACCAAGCAATCAAGAAGGCAAAGTAAATGAATTGCGACAAAAGTCATACTACTAAGTAACTAGAATAAAGAGTTGATTGCCTGATGCGTCTGTAACAAATCACTATCATAGCATGTAGGGATCGGAGGGGAAGGCTGTGTGACAGTCAGGCATCCAAGGAAAAACAGACATGAGGGAAAGATGACACCAAGCAGGATGAAGAGTCGGTGACCCGACGGTCCCCAACAATCATGGCAATGGTATAGTGACACAAACTGCGGGGCAAATAGACAAGAGGGGAGAGGGAAATGGGCGATTCATAGCGTGTGGAGCAGACGGCAGATGGATGGAAATGGCCAACAAGTAGATGAAGAGGGGAGTGGGAAACACGCGATTCATAGCATATGGGTGACAGACGGCAGGCAGATGAAAGGCAGACGAAAACGGCTAGCAGTGCAAAAGTCAGCCCAATGACAGTCCAAATACCCGAAGGACATACGCTTCATGAAGATATTCCCTAGGACGCAATCTCGAATGCGTGGTGATCCACATACTTGTTGACGTAGTATGCGTGGAAAGTATCATAGGGATGATGAGGTTCAATCTCCCGTGGAAGTTGCTGGGTCCCATAGATTGGAATGAGGTGAGCCGCACGGTATATTGTGTCGAGATGGATTATGGATATGTCAGGCCGGTGGCGACTATTGAATCCCGGTCGGACAACCCACATTCCTGTGTCAACGTCGGGCTCTTCGGACAGTGTGAACCAATGGACCACCACGCATGGGTAGTTCTTCGCCGGTTCTCTCTGTTCAATTGCCAAAGGGCTGCGATATGCGAAAGAGAAGAATGCGAGGACACGCACAACATCCATCGCTCGCATGCCTTTAAGATCTGGATCAGTAGTCACAGATGCACAGTCGAGTCTGGGATGACCATTCCTCCAGGATGGGCAAGACCGTATGATTTCTCGTTTCATGCCTCCAACTCCACTAACGTCACTTGGAGCGTAGTAAGTTGCAGACGCTGAATTAAACACCTTGATCTTTGCCGTATCCTTGACTGAAGGACAGTCGGAAAGTGGTACAGTGCTGAGGTCGCGCTGATCGTCGGGAAAATCCTGTTGGAAGAGGAATCGTTGCAGAACCTCTGAAAGATTTGAGATGCCGAGCTCAACACTGAGTTCGGCAATTGAGCGTGCACGTTTGTGCTCTGGAATGTACGTTAGTCAAGCCGCGGCGGGACTACGCAGATACATACGAACGGTTCGTGCAAGTTCAACATGTGCCTCGACACTTGTTGGATCATCAATCGCCTCAGCATCATCTTCCTCTGCCGTTTCATCAGCCAAGGTTGTTTCGGGTGGAGCGGTTGCATCACTAGGTTGTACTGATGAAACCTTATATGAGCCAATGGAAATTCAACGGCTAGAGACCATACCTACCTACGGCTCGCATGACACTGTCGACGCATGATTCTTGACGCATTCCTCGTTGATCGAAGTCCACGCGGCACCTGGCAAGCTTGTCAAGCCGCTGATTGGTCGGTAACAGCTGTCCCAGGGCATTGTTGCGGTTAGAACGCCGATATGGCTCCTTGGCTGCCTTGATGTGTTTTGACTCGGTAATCGAAGAGCACAAGCCATTCGGCACACCAAACAAACGGATCATGTCTGGGTAGTGCACCATGGCATGTTGCCGAGGAAGGTTAAAGTGAGCTACGACAGATGGGCAGAAAACCTCGCGGGTTTCATGATAAGATTTCAGCGCATCAGATATTGCAGTTAGGGAGCTGTCAGTGATCACATGGCGTCGGACAAGATAACAGAACTCCAGGAAGAAGCGTGTGGCCTGCACGACCCCCCGTGGCACGTGGCCCTCAATTGCTGCTAGATATACCTGTCGCAAAACATTGTCAACACTGTGGATGTGAGCCGAGTTCCATACCCTCATTAGTGCCTTGGAATCATCGCCAGTCCATTGCTTGAAGCCACGGCCCTCTGGAAATCTTCTGAGGGCTGAAAAGGGTGCCACTGCGGCAATACTGAGGATGGATAATCGGTCAAAAAGATAGAACTGGTAGATTCAAGATTACCGGCGGTCAATATCATCGAGAATGGACTCCGCTTCCCCACCGTATGTGTCTCTGGTGTGCTTCTCGACCCAGCCAACCAGATGATCCTTGAAACCACCCTTGATTACCTGGTGAAGTAGGTCCGGTGACAATAGCTGGTGAATGTCGGCACGTGGAAAATCGTTTGTAAAAGGCTGTGTGGTGTGATCAACAGATCGTTAGGATGAATGTGCATAAAGCGTACCACTAGATCACCGACAATACCATAGCTATTCCAAAGATGTACCGTGCTAAACATATCTGATACCGTACTTTGTTCAATCATGGTTTCAGTGTGTTCGTGAGCGCGGTAAAGCGCAGCACTGTCAAGGTCATTCCTTGGAGCGAGGCATCTGTCAAATTGGTGAGATCCCAGGTAATCAGTTCAGTGTGATACATACTTTGGACACCATCCTCGCACAATGCAGGCCAAGAGGACTTGTTCCTCGTAGTCAGCCATGTATGGGCCAAGCCCGAATATCACCCGACGATGGTAACCATCACCAAAGTACATGATTTCGGGTGTTGTCAAACCAGGCTTCGTCGACTGCAGTACCCTGGATATAGACGAGTGAAAAAGTTGCCAACGGAACCGACGGAATGCATCGGTCTTTGCATGAAACCTAGTAGCTGTAGCGGACTCGAGTTGTTGACTGAAAAGTGAACAATTGTGCTTACTTTTTGGCATGGCCAAGAATGCGATGAGCACAACTCCATTTCTGTGTGCACGTCGCATGTTGTTGTGAATATTTCCGATTGAAAGGTATAGTGGGTAAAAGTCATTTTGACCAGTAGCGACAGAGACAGTTGTCTTGTCGCTACCAAGTATAACAGGGATAAAAACGGAGCCATGCGTTTCGGGATCTTGTCCGATGATGTCCTGAGCCATAATCAGTAGCGAAACAGCTCAATGCACAGATTTTCTTACTGCCTGTTGCCATGCCCAATCCCCGGACATGAAATTACACCATCGGCGCTCATTGCTGGAACTCTCAAACTCCCGATAAGGACGATAGTCAATCGATGATATAAAATCTGTGTTGGCAACAATATTGCGGTTCAAATAGTACAAGGCTATGGGCTGCCGGCGCTAACCTTGTTCCCTTTCCTTTCTCTTTTTTTTTAATACCTCTTCGGCTCACCGGTCCTCATGTCTGCTGCACCAGAACCGACTAATCGTAGGACACGTCCTTCAAATGCATAAGCATCTGGGATTACCTGATGTGCCGCACAAGAAACGCACCTCGGCTCAAAAGAAAAAGGATGACTTGCAGGCTGCCGCCGCCCGCGAGGGCAAAGAAGCTGCTACCATGCAGGCCATCGAGCAGGTGGGCTCCCTAGAGATGAAGATGGCCGTTGACCAGGGCGCTATGGCAAAGCCAGTACGCCCACAGGCAAAAGTGACCAAGAAACGAGGACGACCTAAGTCAGATGGTGAGTACAAATACCACATACTGTGACAGCGTAACTTACTTGATGCGCAGCAACCAAACTTACCCTCAAGGCAGACGGTGTTGAAGAAGTGAGCAAACAGATTGGGCCCGCAGGCAGAAACAGGCGCTTGCGGCTGCTAAGTCCAAACAGGAAATGGTACCGGATGCCTTGAATGAGAAGTTGTTTGTACACTTCCTTTGTTACATCATGTTACTACTCACTGAAGCCACGTTGTTTTTTTTTGACGTGGGTAACTCCAACAGGTCTTCCGCCAAGGCTGCTGTGGCAGGTCGCATCAAAAGCTGGAGGACCCAGTGCAATTCCAACGGAAGGAAGACCCACTCATTGGCAACAAGCTCGGGTACCCTCGCTGTTCCACCTACAACGGACATCTCAGTGGAAGGTTCGGCAAGCACGAAGGCTACCACCGTTGTCGAGAACCTTGAAACACCCTCGGCATCTCAGGAACACCCCGAAGACTTTGGAGGAGGGTTTGGGACCGGGATCGAAGATGAGAGCATGGAGGTAGAGGTGTCACAAGTCGGAACGAAAGTGAGTACTCATCCACCATTGAAAAGACATTACTTACAACTACCTGGGCCAGCAGGACATCCTAGCCATCCAGATGGCTCCAGATGAGGCCTCGTTCGAGGGAGCCCAAGAGCAGGGGTTGCAGCCTGGCAGCCGCAAGAGAAAACAAGCCGAGGGCGACTCGGGCTCTGAGGTTGAGGGCTCAGAAGAAGGTGAAGGCGTTGAAGAGGGGGGGAGAGAGGCTGACCTGCACCGAGCTAACATAGCCATGTTGGCGAAGCGCACGTTGTTGGCACAAGGCCGCATTACCTCCCAGGTTAGTTCGGTCACCAGATCATTGACACACACAGTTCCTGATCGTTTCGTCAGACATCCGCTACTGCCTTCCAGACTCCCACCAAAATAGTCAAGAGCGAGCCAGGTGAGTCATTCTGATCGTATGCATGCGTGTGGTTGCCGCATATGAACTTTCCATGACAGAACCTAAATCCTGCCCTTCTGGAGTGGCGGCGGTGGCTGCAACGCAGCCAGTTGCTAAGGTCAAGCTAGACCCCGTCACTAATACCGAGCAGCAGCCCACTGATGGCATCAAGCAGGAGCCTGCGAGCGACGCCTTTTCCCTTACTAAGGAACAGGAATCTCGGTGGAAAATGAAGGCCTTACCAACATTATGCCTGTGGGCAGGAGCGCAGCCCGACATGTGGGATACGAGCAAAGAGAAGATCCTTGGACCTCTTAAGAAGATCGTGGCGGGCGTGTTGTCAGATATCCCGACGCTGGAGAACAAGTTAGATACGCAGCATAAGCTGGTTGAATGGGTCAGTTACCCCGCGATGCCTTATAATTTACTAACCAGCCACGTTGTCAGGCTTACCAGCATCTGTGCAACTGGCGACACAACATTGGTTCCTCAGCTCTTGCCCTTTGTGCAAGTTTCTTTCACGGTAGCACAGAGGCTGAGATTACCGCTGGTTGCAAGCAACTCCTCAGCGTTCACAGCTTCCTTTACGAGGATCTTGACTCCGACGATCCGGCAAAAGCGTTTCATTCCGACTTCATCCTTCAACTCATGGCAACAGTATACCTTCCCTACGTCAAAGGGTGGATTGACGTCCCAGGGATCCAGGCCGCCGACTATTCATACAGTGGCGTGATGGGCATCCTCGGTCTTGTTGGCGCGGCGGTATGGTTTTCTTTTTTTCTTTCCTTTTTCTTGGACTCACTTATTCCAATTCTACAGTTATTACGTGGTTTAGACACAATGGAGAAGGGCGAGCGCCCTCTTGTGGACTCGAAAGGAAAAGCCGTCTCCCGCACCCCCATTTCATTTAATCCATCCTCTGCAAAAGTCAGCACTTATACCCATTCCTTTTCAGAGCACAACTGGGGATCTGTGACACGTGGACTAGCCCGTGCTGCTGGCCGCCGTTCTAATCAAGAGCTTGCGCATGTGATGGAGAAGGTGCGAGCTACAGCCAATGAGATGAACATCCCTGGCTACGGGGGCGATGAAACGGCATTGCTGGCCGAATCCGATGATGAATTTGCCCACATCTGTAAGTAGTTCATTCACTGTTCCATGCATCTGAGAGATCTGATTTATTTTATTTTATTTTCATTGTGGCGAGCAGAATTGTTACCCTGCCCTTCTCGTGACTCTCCACCCATACGGTCCCGATCATTTGGTGTTCCAGCACATCTCCCGGTTACTATTTTCAACCCCATCCTCACTCTTTACTCGCTTTGTTTTCGTGTGGATGCTTATCCGAGCCAAAGTGGCCGTTTTTGATACCGTTTATGGACTACATACCGTGACTTTTGACATGCTTGGGTTGTGCTTATTTACTTTACAAGTGCAATCGATACCCGTCGTTTCGCGTCCAAAAGTGTCTGAGGTGACCTAAAAGCCAATTGAAAGCATAGGGATCAACTTCAAAGCAAAGGGATCAACTTTACGAGCTGTCTTTTACTTTAGGCACCGATGCCTCTGACGGTGACATGAGCCGGGCAAAAGTAGCGAAAGCTGCCGAAAGCTGACGTTATGATTTGCTGATGCAGCTCAGCGATGAGCAGCAAGAACAAAATCACCGGGTATGCCTGCCGAACTCCACCAGTCCCACCTCTTCGTCCCCATCCATCCAAGCAGAGACCCAGCCCTAGCCCCAAACAATCGGGCTATCGGACGAACCGACCTATGTACACCACGGCGCTCCCCAAGTGTGCACTAACTCACGCACGCAGCGCTCGTCTGAAAAAAAAAAAAAGCACCACCCACGGCCAACGTGCCCGTCTTGGTATGCACGCAACGCTTGTCGTCCCCCGACATGACCTTGCTGGCACCTGTGCCGTCCAGCTCTGCATCCGCCAACAAAGGACGGCCACCTCCTCAAATTCGACCCCGTCACGAGGCCCCTCTGCGCCCTCGACAGGTTCGTTGGCACCACAGACAGCACAAAGCAAGCCAAGGAGATAGCAAGGTTCGTCAAGGAGGCCGTCAGGAAACGGGTCATCGACTGGCAGGCGCGGTTCACTGACATGGACGTGCTGTTCTATTCATTCAATCCTCAACTCATTATCGTTTTTCCCCTGCTGTTACCGATGTGCATGTTACTTCGTGCATAGCATACGCATAGTCCAATCGTATCTGGTGAAAAACGTGGATTGGGTGGTCGCCTTAAGCTCATTTCGCACATGAATCCAACACCACCCCTACACCACACTGCAAAAACAGCCCAAGAACCAGCAAGCTGCCTACATTCTCATGCGAGAATCAGCACCTCACATCGCCATCCACAAGCACCCCTCCTGAGGAGGGGAGCCTTGAAGAGCCCTTTGAAGGTCGGACAGGGGAGGACCTGTTCAGGCACAGCTTGCCCTTGTTGAATTGCTGCTGATGCCTAGTCAATGCTGCACCCGCATTTACGAGGCTGAGCAACATGACGCACCGTAACCAGTCAGGTTGCCGTATGCCCTCGGCCCACATGGGGGGATGGCGGGGTGTTGAGCATTTCCTCGATACGCAGCCGGGGGAAGGAAAAAAAAAATACGAAGGGGGTGCCATCCCGCCCTCATGTGCCGCGGTTCGGCTCGTTGCAGGCTCAGCACGTTAGGGAGAAGCAAAAGCGACGCACCCGCTCTCGCGTGCCGCGGTTCGGCTCGTTGTGGGCTCGGCACGTCGGGGAAAAAGAAAGAAAAACAACACGCCCCACCCTCATGTCTACCAATCTCCAACATGACAATCCCAAGCAACACCAGAAGCATACAACATGGCCTGTAAATAGCTTAACAACCAACAATGTATGGGCAGAAAATCAAGGCACGTTCTGATGACTCAGACCAGCCCCCCCCTCCCCCCCCCTCCCCCCCGAGGGGACGTGCCCTTCCTTCCACGAGCTCATGCGACGGCCAGAAAATCCCCACCCCACAATGAGCGGGGTCAACCCTCCAGCGACAAACTGGAGGGACAATGCACAAGATCTGCTAACGCAGACCCACAAGCCGGCTTAACAGCCAGCCATGGACAATAGCACGAGTGATGCACGCTCCGATGACTCAAACAAACCCATCTGACGATAGGACGTGCATGAAGAAAAACGAAAATACAAACTGAGGCATTTTGAAAGCATCGCACGACAAACATGCGCAACTACGTGCAAACAGGATTTGGCGAACGCCACTTCGCGCTGCGTCCGCACTGCCGGTTCCTCAAGCGCTCACCGCCTGACCTCGCGTAGTCGGAGATGGATTCGACTCTAGTCCGTTTGACCACCCGATAGGCGTGCTCCGCCATCCTTGCTTTGTTCCGCATTCACGCTCTGTGCGCACGCTCTCACTGGCACCATCCTCCAAGCCAATATGCATTGGGATTGTTGCCCATCCACCACCCTCAGCCATTTGGCCTTTTCAGGCCATACAAATCGTGGAACACTTGAAGAACCGGGCTGGAGAGTGCCAATGCTCTTCCCATCAATCCTTCATTTCCCACCTCGGATCCCCGTGCCTACTTCAGAGGGTAACACATTCGACGCTGTGTTCAAATGGGCATTAGCGAACATCCGGATCCCCTTCCATCTCGCTTGTGTATTTAGGTATGTAGGTGTGCCATCATCCAAGGTTATCCATATCCTGGAATGTAGCTTGAAGCACGTCGCAGATGTCCAACTCTTCCAACCCTATCATTACGTGATGACCCCCGAGAATGCCGAGCACCGATTCGTTTCAAGTGTAGCACACATCGTGCTTGAATGGAACCACTCATGTTATCTCCACCTGGCGGCAGACCTGCCCTTGGGATCGTTGCCCCGTGACTTGCCCATTTCATTTTGGGCTCGAGGTCGTGCCAGAGCGCTGGCACCACCCCCAGACTCGTCCCCTTTCGGCGGGTTACGTGGGGCCCCGACAGAGCCGCGTTCACGTGTCTATTGGAGAGTGGTGCTAGTTGGGCGGTATTTACCACACCACGCATGCCTACGCTCCGACGTACTCGGATGGTCGCGAATGGAGTGCATGGGTCTTGGCATCGAGACTGCGGCAAACAACAGGGTTCAAACGTTCACCGTCGTGACGCTCATCTATATTATATATTCAAAGCTTGGGAGAGGAGATCAAGCGCCATCTCCTCCTCGCCCGCTGAATACACCAAACCCAAGGTCGAGCACGGCTGAGTGCGTTCCCGTCCATCTCGGCCCGTCGTCAATCGTTCCCGCCTCAGGAGCGTGCGGCACAGCGGCACGGCTATCCGCCCATGCCCGTGCCGCTCCCTGGTGAGGTGCGCGTCCCTACCTCGGCCAACGACGGTGGTTTGCCCACTCGAGCTAGCACCCTCTCCCAGTCGCCCCTAGAGTGCCACCCGTAGGCCACCCGGTCTGTCGTATCTCCCCCTCCCGCCACTCCAATACCGACCCAACGTCGATGCTGGCCCCCACCGCGACATCGAGCCATACTCTCTTGACCTATTGAACGTACTGGAGCATCCACAAGCACGGCGTCTTCTTCAATTTCTGCGTATTCTGCAACGTTGATGATGTTGTGCATCAGTTGGAGGTTATATGATGGGTAGCCCTTGCTGACACTAATGCCCGATGTAGCCATCAAGAATAGACCATGGACACCCTCGAGGTGTCGCCTGTCGGGGGACTTGAGCGTCGCTTGTTCGTGCGCAAAACGGATCTGCTGCACGTTTTCACTCCCTCAGTACGTCGCCTTCCTCGGAGCGGGTTCCTGACGCACATATCTTAGGGTTAGGGTTGTTTTTGGATTGCACTGCCTCTTTCGTCGAGGTTCATATTTGGAGACGATACCAGATACGAGCCGGGGTCGTTCGGTCTAGTTTGACGGTTTGACTTTGTCTCCATACCACGTCGAGCCTTATCCGCCGTGCAAGTTAGGCGGCTAGGAGATGACGGCTGTGGTGACGTCGGACTGTACGCTGGAGTTGCGAGGGCTGGCAAGGGTGACCGTCGATGATCCACAAAAGTATGCAATGAAGTACTCACAGTATGGTGGAACTAGCGACACAGGTCGATTAGCAAGTGGAAATGGGGGTCACGATAAGGTACTCACAAGGTGGGGGTATGTGGGTGACGTAGGAGCGGTGGAAATGTGAACATATTAAACCTGCAGGTATATGTAAGATTACGAGGAGAGATAAGGACGGAGCGCGCGACTAGATGGTGACTCAGTCGCGTGCCGGGCGACGGACTGAGGTGGATAGCGGTCGAGCGAGACTCTACGCGACGGTCTAAGTATTCGAGTGCAAAAGGAAAATACGGGGTAGAGAAGGGTCGAGACAAAAGAAAGTCAGGTGAGTATACAATAGGTGTCGTCGCGGACTGCGACGACCCTACTGTGGCATGCATCATATCGTAACTAAATACAGCGGGCGAGGGCCATGGTCCGTAGAATGGTGGTGCCGGTCCGACGAGCGGGGGCGCGCACGCTTGCCTATTCCAACAGCATATTTGGGCGATGAAGGTCATGACAGCGAGTTGGAAGAATGCTTTGGTGAAGGAGGCATGTGGGCGGGGACTGCCAATCTTGTTAGCGGTGGAGCCAAATAAACGAAACATAAAAGCTGCAATCGCAGCAAGGCGGGGGTGGAAACGTCAGTAGCGCAAGATAAAGAAGACGGAGATGCGTACTCGGCAAATCTGTGGACATGTTGCCGAGCCAAGTTACAACGAATGAAACAAAGCTACTTGCATCTTGGGGACACAGGGCCGAATGACAGGCTGGTTTGCGAGTACCATGGTGACGTAGGGCTGAACGATGGTGACTGCTATGTGGTATCTGCAAATTTACCCTCCAATACATGACATTGGGGCCAGCGATTGTGTCACTGATACCGATGCTGAAACCGTTGTGGAATAGCCAAAAGTTGACAATCATTTGAATCCCCGTGAACGCCGACTGCAGTGCCGAACAGGATTTCATCATCATCGATCATCATACCATCGTCGAACACAGGATTCAACGATTTCGGGTCAGGCACACAGTGGATATTGATACCCCGAGGAGTTATCATGCTCAAGATTTGTTTCCCTGGCCAAAGGGGTTTTGGCTTGATGATCGCGGGGGTTGGGACGTTTCCATCCCAGTCGGAAACCCAGAGAAGGATGTTTTGGACCTGGTTCCAGCCCAAGAACGTGTCTCGCGGAGAAGAAGCAACAAGTCGTGGAGATTATCGACGATGCTTACCACGACCGGCTCAAGCCTATGCCCGGTATGACCATTCGAGAGTCCTTCGAGAGCAAGGTTAAGCGGGAGTTGAACCGCACTCGTGGTGACTCTGGTCAGCACGCGCAGAAGGACCCGAAGGAGGACAACAACGTCAAGCATTTGGCCACGGCCAGCTCCAAGGGTTCTTACATCAACATCTCCCAAACGTCAGTCTGTGTCGGCCAGCAGAGCGCGGAAGGGCGTCGTATACCGTTTGGGTTCTGGCATCGCACGCTCCCCCCTTCACCAAGGATGACTTCAGTCCCGGGGCAGGGGGATTCCTGGAGAACTCGTACCTCAAGAGCTCTTCTTCCACGCCATGATCGGTCGAGATTGATCGCTACGGCCGTCAAGACTGCAGAGACTGAATACGTCCAACGTCGTCGCGCTCGAAGATGTTATGGTTTGCTACGACGGCACCGTGCGGAGCTCGCTTGGAGATCTCATCTAGTTCATCTATGGCGAAGACGGAATGGACAGCGCGCTCATCGAGCGGCAGAGGATTGGCACGTTCGCGATGTCAGACAAAGAGTTCGAGCACAACTACCGGCGGATGTGACGAACAAAGAGGGAGGGTCTTTGCCGAGCGTTTTGCAGATCGGGATCAACGACAGCTCGTTGGAGCTGCAAGCCAAGTTGGATGAAGAATACGGGTGCTTGTACAAGATCACCGTGTACTGCGGGCATTCGTATTCCCCCGCGCAGATGGTCTCACGCAACCTTACCTCCCTGTTAACCTCCAACGCGCCGTCCAGAACGCTACCAAAGTCTTCCACATCGATCGGCGAGAATCCGGTGACCTCGAGCCTGAACATCCGACTTCAACGGAGCCCAAGGCTCTGCTGCCCGGGCCCAGCTTCTCACCTCGCCACATACCTTCCCTTCTCACCGTCCTTGTAACTCGCTCTCGATGTCTTGCACTCCGTATATTGCATAGTATCTTATCACGCCTCACATCGCGGCATCGTGCCGTCTGTGGTCCACCGATTCCGCTCACCTGGTAGCTAAGTAGCAGCACGATCCCGGGAGCTTAGTAGATGTCTCTGCCTCGCGCACGGTTTGCAAGAGGGGCACACCAACATGATCCAGTCCAGTCCAGTCCAAGATGAGGATAAGAAGATGGCGGCATGTTTTTATGTTGGTTTATAGCCATTCTAATGGATCAGAATACTGACTCACAACAGCATACAGTTGATTTGCGGCGGTCATGAGGGCACACTGCCTATCGAACAGACACCCAAGTGGGAAGATCTTGGCCCTTATCCCTTGCTTGGGTATAACTTCAGGAAACATCTCTATGTCTTCATATCCGAAGTCACCCTGAGGGGATGGGGGGGGGGGGGGGGGGGGGGGGGGGGGGGGGGGGTCCAGTGACACGGAGGCATCCGGGGGGGAAATGTTGGTTTCAATGCGTCCACAAGATCCATATTGCGTGGGAGAAGACGACAAGAATGCCTGTGAGGTTTCCTGCGTGGTCCGACGGGGATCATAGATCATGGGAAGGGAGGCGGGACAAAAGGACTTATCGAACAGTAACCAGGACTGCAGACACTACATCTACCACCCCACACCCTTTACGATTGTCCTAGGGATGGCTGAGTGCTCCGATGTTCGCGCTGCCTTATCTACAAGAATCCGGAGGTGAAAAGTGAAGTGGTCAATTCAAGGGAAAGGCCACCTGTAGCTCCAGCCTTCTAGCAGGCTACTCACCTAGGTCCCAGCCTTTAAGGCTAGATGCCAGGTTGGGCGCACTGCGTCTGCAGACAGGTGTAAGCATCTCACCGCAAGTCCGCAGCAAGAGATGCAAGCTGATGAGAATTGATTTTCGCTCGACGCTTGGTGGATAGCTTCTGCAACAACGTGAATAGGTAACAACAAAGGGCGAACGTCTCTCCGCGGGCCATCGCCATCCAGAGTAGAGGCAATTCGGGGCCTGCTGCGCCATCTGCGGTGAAGTTAAAAGGGAGCGGAAAAAAGTGCGTAGTAGCTTACCCGAAAGGACTACACCTGGGCAGTACCTCCTCGGAAATCGAGTGAAATCGGGGCATGCCCCACCGTCTGTGCCGCGATCAGAAAGGCGGAGAAAGGAAGAGGGTGACTTGCCGGAGAGCGCTAGGTGCGATCGGTAGTCTGTCGTCGGGTGTCGTCCGCCGTCTGTAGCGCAGTTTAAAAGGGTAGCAAAAATAACAGACGTTTTACTGGGCTGACTTGAGCAATAGCTCACCCCCATTACCAACATCGTGGTAGTAAAACGAACCGTATTCAAAATAAGGCCTACCTGTATTCCCTTGGAGGAAGCCATTGATTTTCATGACGCATTCAATGGATAGATTTTGTCAGCGACGGAAACAAGCGATGGGCGCAAAAGACTGGCTCGTAATTTATTTATTTTTGGATATGGACGTTGGCGAGCTGGGTAGAGCTTGAGAGCATCCGGGTTGGTACACGTACCGAAGATATGTCGTGCCAAACTAATACCGATACGAACATCTTGTTTCGATGGATGAGGTCGTGCTCAACCCAGCATCATTGGCGAAGGGCATGGCTTGAAATTACATTAACAGGTGGTACTGTAAAGTTTCAAAATGCAGGAAATAGCTACATAAATTTATGTAGCACGTCGTGAAGCTCGACCTCCTCACCCCTATCAAACGGATCCACCTCAGCCAGGAATGCGCGATACCTTCCAAGGGTGCCCAGATCGAAGAGATCAAGGACGCCCTTGGCGATCGGTCTTGCTGCGTCGAATGTGGAGGACTCTTGCACCTCTGTACCTTGTGCGGTATAGGTTCGGTGGTGGAGCACCATGCCGCAGAGGGTGATCAGCGAGTTCTTGTATATCTCTGGGAGCGTAGTTAGCACTCTTGAAGGCAAAACAAGGCGGGACTTACTGCGCGACTTGGGGAGTATCGACAGCGCAAGGACGATCCGGCAAAGGGTTTCGAGGGTGCCGGAATGGGTGTCGTTTGTGACGTACTTGCCCTGGGTGTGGTCGACGAACCTCGATGCTTCTGTCAGGTGCATCGTGTCAAGGTTATAGAGGTGGCCTCCTCGAGAGAAGCCGGCCACCGGGGTGTAAACGACGTGGAACTGACCCGGCGGCATGATGCTGTTGGCATGCTGAGAAAAGAAACGAGGGGGCCAAGAAAGACATACAGGAGATCCCCTGGGTGTAGGTGGATGATCTCGACGTCAATCTCGTCGAGAAAATCGGATAATCGGTTGTCGGGGCTGCTGAGGCGCGAGAGAAAGTCGGGGAGGTCCGATCTCTCGGGGTTCTTCAGCTTGATGACCCCCCAGTTCTTCACCCCGGAGACTACGGTCGCCCAAGTCCCGGCCCCGTCGGCGTCGTGGTGTGGGTAGGTCATGATGCCCGCGTGGTGGCCCAGTGCCCATGAGCGGACCGTCCAGACGTCGATTGGAATCTTGCCTTCGAACGGCGCATGGGACTCCGTTTGAGCCCACCCGAGGCCAAGCCCGTCGTCCAATTTCCTAGAGACGGTTAGACAAGGTGACCATGGGAGAAGAAGGGCTTACTCGAACGGCAAGGGGGCCTTGTACTGGGGAAGGGGGAACCCCAGCACAACCCTCGTCACGCCGGTGTTGTAAATGTCCGACACGAACTCTTGAACGTTCGTTTGGACGTGGGGCTTTCCAAAGTTCCTGACCCGCCGGGCCATGTCTTAAAGTTGGGGTCAGGGAAGAATGAGCGACGAGGAGCCAAATAAAACCTGCCTTGTGCTTCGACTGGCCTGTGGGGACTGATCATGAAATGCTCCTCCAAGTCCTCCGTGGTGAATCGAAAGCCGTTGGTGTCGACGAACTTTCTGGCGACGGCGGTCCTGTTGAGGGACAAGGCTTCACGAGCAACCTTGAGAAGCTCGGATCGGCCCAGGCTGGTATCGAGGTGGGCGACGAGGGCGCTTCCTGGGCGTGACTCAGGAAGCTTGGCCAAGTCGAGGACGTACCACGCATCCTTTGAAAGGACGTTACTGCTGCGTTTCCTCGGGAGATAAGGAATAACCGTGCGCTGTCCGCTCGTCCATTGCACAGTTGGGGCGCGGGCGTCAACTTGCACGCCGAGGACGTTGCTGACGAGGTCGCTCCAGGGGGGGGCTGGCCCTCCTTGTACTGCGGGTGGTCGGACGCGCAGAATGACCCGCCTGTAACCCAGTGAGGAGCGACGTTGGGGCCGTTCGACAGACGCTTACGGCAGAGTTTTGGAAGGGGCCTCCTTCTCGTCGCCCTCGGTTGCTTGTGAAGTAGACCCGCACGCATTCTGCTCGACGGCCTTTCCATTTCCCCGGGAAGGTCGTCTGTGAACATTTAGAAGGTGAATCGAACGGTATTGGGTTGCACCTACGGGCGTGTGTTCGGCGAGGTACGTGACTCAGAGTCATCGCTGGTGCCAGGGTGTTGAGGGTCCTCTGGCTGGGGGCGTGGCCTCCTTTTAGGGTGGTTAGAGAAGTAAAAGAAAAGAAAAGGAGCCACACCTAATCCTGATGATCAGCTTTCTGCCAGGGTCAATTTCCTCGGCAGAAAGGGTGTGGGTGGGATTGGAGGGACCGGCGACCGGATGTTCAGGGGCAGGAACGACGTCAGGCAGGGGAGGGGGAGTTTTGTCACGCGTCTGCGGCGTTGGGGGAGCGATGGGTGGTTGGGGGGACGGGGGGCGAGCAGCATGCTCGATTGCGTGGAGGATCGGTCTGCACCACCGTTAGCAAGCGCGTTAGGGTTGAGTGAGTAAATACTTACCGCCGTAGTCTAGGAGGTGCGACGGACCCGCGCTCGTCCACAGAGGACTCAGTTTCGGGGAGCCATCGTCTGTAACGGCGGTGTAAGCGTAGGTGTTGATGCTGTAAAAGATCGGTGGACTTACGTTATAACTATGGGCCAGGGCGAAGCTTGGCGCTCCTGGCGTTCCTTGTAGCCGCCTTCACCGCCATCGAGGCAGGGAAGTTGGGCTAGAGGCTCGGGCGGGGAGGGAAAAAACAGCGGGGTGCGGCGGTGGGTGTCGGCCACCCCAGGCTGAGTAGGAATCCTGCGATGCGGTGAGAAGGGAGTGGTGAGGGGGGGCGGGGGAAAGGAGCTCACTTGCGGGCTGCGGAGGTTAAGCCCTCCAGCTGGTCGACCTCCTCATCGCTCGACTCCAGCTCGTCCACCTCTTCCTCGTCACTCGACTCGAGTTGATCGACCTGCTCATCATCCCCTGCCTCCGGTTGCGGCGTTGGGGATCGCAGATCTTGATTTTGCTCCAACGCGGGGAGCTCCCCATTGGCCACCGTACCATAGAAAGGCTCTGGGACGGGGAAGTCGTCATCGACAGCCACGGCTGAGAAAAGGTCCAGGCCATCTTCCTCCTCGCCGCTGCCGTCAGGTGTGCTTGGGGGGGAAAGAGCTTCGCTTTTGCCCAAGCTGGAGGAATCACTTGTTGCGTCTTGTTCATTGTCAGCCTGGGGAGCAGGATTTTGCTCCAATGCGGGGAGCTCCCCTTTGGCGACCGTACCATAGAAGGGCTCTGGGACGGGCAAGTCGTCATCGACAGCCACGGCTGAGAAAAGGTCCAGGCCATCTTCCTCCTCGCCGCTGCCGTCAGGTGTGCTTGGGGGGGAAAGAGCTTCGCTGGAGCCCGAGCTGGAGGAATCACCTGTTGCGTCTTGTTCATTGTCAGTCTGGGGAGCAGGTCTTTTGTGGGTTAGCGAGGTAGTGGATGAGAAAATAAATAAGACTTACTTGGCACGGAGAGAAAGCCCTGGGCGAGGCCGGAGCCTTACCCCGGAGCGTAAGACAAGGCCCTCATGGACCGTCTGTTCATCATCTGAGTCGCTGTTGTGCGGGTCGGCCAATCGGATGCGTTTTCTGAAACATCGTTAGTAAGGGTTCTTGGTTGGGCATACTGGACTCGCCGGTACGGCCTACGATTCTCCCTTGATTTCTGGCTATCAAAACGCGGCGCTCTTGTTCAAAATGGTTAGAGAGGAAGAGATCCACAGGGGTTATCGAGTTTACTTGTGGGTGCTGGGCCCTGCGCGTGGCTCGTCGCCCTCCCCGTCGTCCGACCCTCGAACTGCATGTCTTATTTGATAAAATTGCACTATAAATAACGCATGGAGTCAAACTACTTACCTGCGCTTCCTTGGAGGCGGCCGTGGCTCATCCTCTTCCCTCCCCATGCCATTCTTGCGCTCGCTGTGCAAACGTATGTATTGTGGGGAAAATGGACGAGAGAACCAACCTATATCGTTGCTGGTACTGGCAGCACCTACGCCGGTATTCCTCTAGCGCGGCACCTTGTCTGGTGGGGTGCAAATGCGTCGATTGAGCTATAACGGCGATGTTCTGATTTACTTACAACTTCTCTCGACGCCTCCGCTGGCGGGCGTTGCTTGCAGCACGGCAACGCTTAAGCTATATCAGCTTGGTGAGCGAAACAATTTGAAAGTGGCAGAACCGGTGCTCACCTCGGCCGCGGTCATCTCGGATACCTTCTTTCTCCCCATAGGTGGTGATGTGAATGCAGTAGATGCGGCAAAGATTAGCCAAGAAGCGATGGATGTGGGAAGAAACAAGAAATGATTTCGCATAAGACACCGCGACTGAGTGTGGACGCGAGGCGGTCATGTGACGTAGATCTCAGCGGCAAGGACAACGGAGGCACACGGCAGATTTTTGGCGAAGGTGGTGTGACTCGATTTGGCAAACTGATGAGCGAGGAAAACGACAAGCATGGGCCCCGAGCACGTATTTAGGGTCCATAATATATGGGGCAATTAAACACCTAGGGTGAGTAAACTACAGGCTGATTATGCAGCGGGTATTGACGCGTGCAACCCAAGTCAAAAGTGACGAGTTACTAGAAGGCCCAACTTTTGTGATCTCTGAATGCTTGCTACACGCTTCTTGCTCCTGAGCCACGCGCCTTAACTTCACGAGATGGGGAAGGAGTGGTAGGATCAAGGCTTGCCTGAACGTATCCCCGCCATAAAGAGGGGCCTTGCTTGAAATCTCCCTAACTGCGCTGGCCGTGAGACACCATTGGGTGGCAGAAGCGTTGGAAGGGATGGCAGAGACCCCAGTCGCATTTGCGGCGCCACCCCTGAGGTGACCGGGCGGGCAAGAAAATGGTAAGGAGGTACTGTGGCGAGAGCGAAGAGAGTGACGCCGTGAACCTGACGCAATAGTTTAGATGAATTGCCGCTAGCAAGCAAGCCTCATAGAGATGATGGCTGGGCTGCATGGTCTGGAGGGAGGGGAACCGAGAATCCGGGGATGGGGGAAGCAACCTGGGGAGGGATGGAGGCGTAGCATAGCTCAGCCGCCTGAATGAGCTTAAGGTAAGCAGGCTCCAAGTCTTTGGCAAAGCAACAGTGACCCCATCTCGAGGCTGACCCCAACCTGGCTGTGCGAAGACAGCTCCCTCGGTGCGTATATTTGTAGAAGGCTGAAACGCGTCGGACAGGGCATAGAAGTTGTTAGAAAATTGGGCCTCAATTTCCATGATGAGGGTTCCACAAGAGGGTGAATGGGTATAGATATAACTTCGACAAGGTAGTGGTGACCCAGCTGCAAACCTATTCATCTTGTACATACATAGTGACGGCGCAACTGCCACACCCCATGCTTCGCCTCATGCAACGTTGATATGTACGCGCCAAAGACGTGCTGTGATCTCCAACTTACGAAATCGGGGCTATAGGACGAATGTGACTCATCAAGATTTATGGAACACATCGGGTGAGCTAGAACGAACAAGTAGCAACTACAACGAACCCTGACTCAAATCACTCGGGGGATAAATCTGGATCCCCCAGCCAGCTCAATGGAGCGTGGCCAAAAAGATGGAAGGGCGTGACTCAGCATGATCGTCGAAGAAATAAAAAGATGGCAGATCGTACGATCTAGAACGGGTAGGTTACCCGTCATGATTGGGGTGGATTGGGCTGTTGGTTGGGCCCCAGGTTGGGCAGTGGGTTGGGCAGTGGGTCGCGAGGGAGATTGGGCTATGGGCCACGAGGTGGATTGGGGGACAGACTGCAAGGTGGGGGCCTTCTTGTTGGCGGGCTTGGCCACAAGCTTGAGGTGTGCATCACTGCGAGGTTTGCTAAGGTGAGAAGTCGCGGATTTAGCGGTGAAGTTCGGAATTCCCTTCCAGAGGGCGTGATGAGCACGAGGCTGGACCACTTGATCTGTTTGATGGAGGGAGTTGCAGTGTTGGATGAACGTCTTGCAAAGGGTGGGAATTGTTAGTTAGCGCGGTCCCCCTGAAAAAAAGACACATACGTACTAGCTAATACAGTTCGCAACAGATGTAGCGAACTTCTTCGACGAGGCCTGATAGCGATCCTGCCAGTCTGGATTGGCGCTGAAGATGTGATGTGGTGGATGGCCGTTTTGTCCTTGCCCGATGGCTTCTCAGTATGGCTGGGACCGTCAGCCTTGTTCTCGTATAATAGTACGGTGTGGTATGCGGCGTGCGCCTTAAGCCAGGCGACGAGGAGGTCCGTTTGCGAGGAGGTCCATTGGATGTTAAACTTTTCGGCAGCAGCGTGCGATGTATCGAATGCTGGAGGAGTAGGGACACCTGGGCCACGGCGACGTTGGCGCACGGTGCCCGACCGCTGAGCATGGCCCCAGGGGGGTGTTGGTGCGGGTGAAGGGGGTGGGATCTCTGGCTGAACGTCGTAAACGTGGCTGTTTTGCAGGCATATCTTTTTTCAACTCCGCCCTAACCAGGCCCTCGCCAGTGACTCCCGAGTCCGCGCTGCCGTTCCTCATGGATCATCCTCGACTACTCACCGCCTGACCTCGCGTAGTCGGAGATGGATTCAATTCTAGTCCGTTTGACCACCTGATAGGCGTGCTCCGCCATCCTTGCTTTGTTCCGCATTCACGTTCTGTGCGCACGCTCTCAGGCCGCATCAGCAAAAGCGTCCAAACTTTAAATGGAGTGGCCCGGTCAGAGCGGAGTTACTAGTCAGGCCCACTGAGTTAGAACAGGCTATGTTCGGGCATGTCCAGACATGTTTCTAGACAAAAACATATAATAGCATAAGTAGATAGAGCCTTCTATGGGAGTCAATTTCCGCTACCGTCTATCTGCAAGTGTGTCGAAATGATAATTCAGCGCGAGTATATTGGATCAGAATTCAACATTTTTCGCCAGGCCCCTTGTGTGACCCTATCCTGCTCATACCTGATCATATGTGTAAAATTTGGCATGTTCCATATGCTGCCATCTGCATAGATATGCTTCTTTCTCACTTTCCATCCTGCGGTTAAATGCTTGCATATGCATTATGTACAATACAGGGTAATATGCTATCACACGACCACTCTTTGGACGTTGCTCCGTCTGCTGAGTGGAGAGGAGAGGCAGACGAGAGGGTGGTATGGGAAGAGCATGAAGCAGTCTTCGGCCTGAGATGGGAACCCAGCAAGCTGGGCGTGGTGAGCTGCGAGGGTGGGTGGGAACACCTCGCATGTGCGTGTGCACAGCATTCAGGCTCATGCGCTCCGGACCCAGGGCTAAGGAGCTGCGAGGAGGGGGAGTGTGAGAGGAAGCAGGGTGTGGCGTGTGGGTGCGCTGAAATGGGAGGTGCGGGAAGGACAAGTGATGAGGTGGTGGCACCAAATCAAGGGGCGCTGCCCACTTACGTCGCTTGCCTCGGGACCTTGCGCTGTGGCCAAAAAAATTAGTAGCATGTATCAGCAAAACTCACGACGTACCGTTTTCCACTTTCGTTCACAGGTGTCAGGAGTTTTTTCACCCGGAGTGTCCTCACCACGCGGCTGAACCGGGAACTGGGCGGCCATAAACTGCGAGACCACTACCCACGTCTGTTTCTTGAATCCGTTGTCGCCCAGGTGTTGCGCGAGATGGTCGAGAAATGCCGATTCTTCAGTGGTTGTCCATACCGCGGCTTTCTTCCGTGTCTTCTTACCGCTTAATTTTGGATCGGTCCGGTCTACGAGACCATGCAAGCGGAGGGAACGAACCGATGAGGAGGAGGACTCGGCATCACGGATAATCGACAAGAGTAGCACTGCCACTCCGGAAACGCTGCAATAGTGTGTCCGCCGGTCGCCGAGATCACGCACATGAACAGTCAGGTGACCCAAGTTGAGGCCAGGTTTTTGGCCGAAAACTCATGAAATCTTGGTGTCCGAGTTTTGTCACACTGCAAATGGTAAGCCACATTTTATATTTGTGATTTACATTTTGCAAAACATTTAGGTCCGTGCTTAATATTGATGTAGTCGTTGTGTCTACTAATCTACGTTTTGAAATGCCTTTTTCTTGTTTTCTTTTTGGTAGGACCCTTATTGAGCCCTTAATTTCCTTTTTTGACAGCTGTCCTCCAATCAGAGCTGAGACTCGAACAGCCCGGCCGTCAACGTTCAACGGTAACGTTACATTATCGTAACATAGCAGGTTTACAGCGGCCCACTACATCCCCCTCCAACGAGAGCCCGCCCTCGCTCACCTAACGCCCTGTGGAATCTCCACCACCTCCATGCACGCCATGTCGTGATCCTCGATACCCTCCGCATCGACATCTTCCTCGGCCGGAACGTCGGGTACCCCGGGCGCGGCTGTGCTGGCCCGGGATGGAGTATGAGCCCTGGGCCTGCTTCAATCCTTTCGTGGCGCCTTGATCTATGGCGCCTACGGCCGCTGCCAGATCCTTCGCCCCGCCTTCATCATAGCTGTAATCACGACGACGCCCGCTGTCCTGCCATCCCGCAGCAGAGACCCGAACCCTCCAGTACCATACCCAGCGCTCCGCCTGGACTCCCGCTGCTGGGGCGTGAACCCCAGACGGCGTTGCCGTGCGAACTCGCGGTGCGCAAACGCCTCCATGAGGTCAACGTTAGAGATCTGTGCATGAGAGGGAGGCGCCTGAGGGTAGTAGGATCCAAAGGGCTTTTCGGGGTCTGGCTCAGGGCGAGTAGAGGGCAGGTAGTTCCCATCGTCGTCGACGAGAGAGAAGGCCGAGGATACGCTAGGCTCGGCATTAAAGGTACGCGCCACGTGGAAGTAGCCAACAGGAGGGGGGTCTAATCGTCGAAGTTGCTTGCGCAGCTGGATCTGTTTGCTATATTCAAGGCACAGATGGGGGTGCCACCTAGGGACGACGTACGCCTCAGGTCCCGAAGGATCCGCAAAGACGAAGTCCTCGTCCCGAAAATGGAAGATATTGCGCAAATGAAAGACTGGTTCACCGTACCTAGGACGCATCGTGGCAGAGGGCCGTTCGTTCGAACTGAAGGGGATCGAACAGGCCCCGTTAAATACCGCGGGTTATCTCGAGGTGGTGTGCCTGCCCCTCGCGGTAAGGTCCCAACATCGCGCACCTCATGCAAGTCCAGGTACTCATGCACCTTGGTCAGATACGAGATGTCGCAGTAGGGCATCCAGGTTACGTCCCCTGTCGCCCATCGTACCTCAAAGACAGCGTCCGTTCCACTGCCATGGTGGGGCAGGACCTGATCGACGACCCATTCGTTATCGGAGCCAGTGTCATCAAAATCTGCCACTAGGGTTTCCAGTCGTCCTGGAAACAGTCGATCGTCATTTGGCACATGGATGCACAGCAACGACGCATGAAAACGGGGTGAATACCTCGGCGACGCAGCCGATCTGGTAAGTTCACCTCATATGAATTATTGCCAAAGTCACGGCGAATGGGATAAAGCCCAATAAACTTCGGTACGAGCTTCCTGGCATGTCCTTCTGGCAAGGACATGTTCTTCGTGGAAACATAGGTGACGTCACCTGTTTTGAATGGGATGATTTGACGCTTACGGTTGGCCCCTCTCGTTTGTTTCACGCGGGCCTCAAGGATTGCGTCATGCGCAGCCACAACTGCAAGCTTCATCCTCTGAGCGAATGCCCTAATACTGGGGTATTCTTCTGGCACGGCGTCGTTCCAAATGAATGTCCGAGGCTGCCTCCCAGCATTTAGAAAGAAAGGGGAGTGCCCAGTTGTTTCTGAGCGCGATGAATTAATCGCAAACTCGATCGCAGGTAGTCTTGCCACCCAGTCACGTTGGTTCGGGCCGATGCATGATCTCAGCATCTGCCCAATCGTCCGATTTGCCCTCTCAGTCGAACCATCTGATTGCGGGTGGTAAGCGCTTGACATGTGCTGTTCGACCCCGATCAACGACATGAGGTGAGCCCAGAAGGTGCCCGTGAACAGGGCATCTTGGTCGCTCACGATTGACTTAGGGAGGCCGTGTAGCTTGTACACTTCGGCGAAGACCAGCTCGGCCACTTCTTTCGCAGTATAGGTAATTCGGCTTAAGAGGGTCAGCCCCCTTCCCTTTCGCAAGTCTTTCATGGACCTCGCGCACGTCATTACCATCTGTGACTTTGGTAATTGTCTTCGCACGGTTGCTAATCCGCGTTCGTCCATCAGCGGTTAAGTTCCGCTCGGCAGCCTGCAGGGTTCCCAGTGCTTCGATCCCTTCGAAGCTCGGTTAACCTGGTTTAATGCGCCGCTCGTCAGCGTTGAGCTTTTCTTGCTCTGGCGTTTCTTTCCTCGAGTAACTACCATCAAAGGTACGCTCGCAGCGTCTTCCTGGCTCGGTCCATTTAATTCACGCATAGTTCCTACTTTCGACATGTCCGGGGTTGAGTAAATTACCTTACTCGTCAGAGGCTAGATCACCTTTCGCCGACGCACTCGCCGGCGAATCAGGTCTTCCCAACACTGCGTCCCGATAGGAGCCACTGGGCTGAAGGGGAATATCAATCGCGTGTCCCACGGACGGGTCGTCGACTGTACTATCGGGCTTACCGCTATGCGGGTCATGGGCATCTCGGCCGCCAGTATCCTTGGCAGGAGCTTCGCTCGGCCCAAAAAGTGGGCTACGCGCAGGGGGTTGGATGGGGAGGGACGAGTCAATGTAGGATCGCCTCCTCTTCTGGGTATGGGGGACCGCGGAGGTCTGGGTTACCCCGCTTCGCAATGTGTATCTATGCATATGACAGGGAACAAAATTGTGAGCACGACACGGAAATGAATGCTCAGCTAGCAGATCCAGGTCGAGACGGTTCTTTCTCTGTCGGCAAACCGACTGGGTCCTGAACTCGTTGGTAGAGGAGAGAGAGAGATAAAAGTTTGTAGAGTAGAGGCTTTCGAGTTCAAAAGATGTGGCGGTTACCACACGGAGTCTCCGACAATAGAACGGATTAAGCCAGTCCAATTTGTGAGAGCTGGGGGACGAAGACGACGAGTGTCGGAGTAGGCAAGCGTGCGCGCCCCCGCACATCGGACCGGCGCCGTCATTCCACGGATCTTGGCCTATACCTCTCCTTTGTACTTTGTTACGATACGATACATAGCATGATGGGGTCGTCGCAGTCCGCGACGACATCCATTGTACACTCGCCTCCTTTCCGTTGTCTCGACCCTTTTTACCACACACCTTTCCGTTTACGCCCAGTGCCTAAAGACAGGTGTATATAGTTTCTCGCTCGACAGCCTCCGCCTCAGTCCGTTGCCCGCACGTGACTGAGGTAAGCCCGCAATGCTGTAGTCATCCTAATCATACTCACTCCGTACTTAGTTGTTCTACTAGGTGAATACGTATATCGTCTGTTGCCCGCACGCGACTGAGTTGTTCTACTAGCCGCGCGCTCCGTCCTCATCTCCTCGTAAACTTCTTATAACGAGAGTAGCTACTTAAGCATCCGGCTGGTAGCTATAGACAAAAATGAGTTGTCTGATAAGCTGAGCTGTCCGAGGCGTCGGACGCCAATACTGAGTCGAGTTGGCCTCTCCACGTGATCGGGGCAGGTGCCGTCGCTACAGAAAGCCCCGACTCAAGGCTCGAAAAAAAAACATCTGAAGCCGCTCAGGGCCTCGCAACAAGCCACCAGACGCTCAGCATGGCTGAGGAGGGCCCCCACCGCAAGAGCAACTTCGAAGCTTTTCTCATACCGTCAACCTGGCCAGCGCTCCGGGAGGACGATTGGGCTTCCTGGGAACCGAAGGCCTTATGGTATGGCCTACCAGAAGAGCTGGAGTATATCCATCCAGAGGGGGGGAAGTACATGCGCTGCCGGGTGGAAGTCTTCAACTCCAAAAAGGAGTCACAGGGGTATCTCCCTCTGCCGCGAAGGTACGCACAGCCCTGGGTTCAGTTATGCTACGACGCGGTGTACCGGATGTCGCAGTGGAAGGCCTGGCGGGCGAAAGGCAACCAGCTATCGCACACCCGCAAGCAGAGCCTGAAGTTTGTGGGAGATGCCATCGAAAGAAACGGCATTCAATTCCTCCAAATCATGGTCTCCCGGCGCCTCATCATCGACGAACTCCTGCAGCACCGCATGTCCCAAGACGAATCCGACGAGCTACGGGTGTTTGACGAGTATCTGATTCGAGAACGATTCGAACTGCTATTTGTGGACTTTGATGACGTTCCACAAGATCAAAGACACGTCCTTTCACTTGACCCAGTCCATCCAGGCAACAAGCACATCTTCGGTAAGGGGTCGTTACCCTTTTTTTTTTTCGCGTTTCCTAACTTCTTCTATTTTAGATTGGGAAAATCCTGAGCTCGATGTCCCTCAGGAAGTCATAGCCCCAAAACCATCTCCTGGGCAAACTTGGATATGGGGTTGCATCAACCACCTCGACTTCGCAGCTTTGTTTGAAGGGGATTTTGAGGAGCTCGTTCGCATCCATCGCAAGAAACCATACGCATCTTGCACATGGAAGGCTACGAAGAAACTTCCCAAATGCTGGCATGAGAGCCAGGAGCCCGCGGTGCAGTTTCTGACCGAGACTGAGGACAGGCTGTTCAATCATTCCGAGTGAGTAGCGCCATGTGAGGGCCTAACTTGTTCACTAAGGCGCATTGCAGGGAAACTCGACCAGGGGAAGATGTGGCACCCCATGAACCAACTGTTGCGACTGAAGCCTCCCCTAGCACCATCTGTGCATCACGCTCCGCGCAAGAAAACTCGAAGGCGACCCCAAAGTGAGTCCGATTTCTTAAACTGTGCTTCTCAGGCTCGATTCTTTGGTTGAATTTTGGCAGTGCTTCCCCAACGGCAGGTAAATCCTCTACAAAGTGCCAGAAACCAAAGGCGGACGTGGTGTAAGCTCTCGAAGAGGATTCCGAATCCCAGATACTGAGTGTAGGTTCCAGGGAGGCAGCTCGTAAACGAAAACGTATTTCTGGGGATGGGTACGTTTCAAGAGCATTGACGCCGCCTTCCTCTCCTCACCCTTCTTTTCTCTTCCCTCTCCTTCTCAGAAACGAGGCCCCGGGAAAAGAATCTCCCAGCGGGGAACTGGAGGTTGTAAGGTTGCGGTAAGTAGGAAAAAATGGACGTGTGGAGAGCCCAACTGATCAGCGTCAAAGGACCCCTGCCGATGGGCTCATTCTGGACAATCCAAGCACGCGAGAAATCGTCAATGCGCTGGTGAGCGATGGCGAAGGAGGCATCAACCTTGCAGAGGCGCACACACGTCTGGAGAATCTGCTGGGAGATGGGTATGATGCGCACATGTGGGGGAAGTTCTTGGACTCCATAAGTTGCGAGCCGGGAGTGGCTCCTCCCATGACGGCGGATCAAGCCTTCGAGGCTTTTAGGGAACCGGGTGGGAATAAAGGCAGCGAAGCAAGTCGCACGGAGATGGAGGAATACCGCAGCGCTATGGAGGCGTTGCTCTGACCCTACTATGCCTTGACTCAGGCATTCCTCGGCCTTACACCGCCTGCGACATGCATCTGCAAAGCAGTATTGTACGTAACATTTTTGACGAATTCCTTGGTGCCCTAGCGGCCGGCCCATCTGTCAAACGACAAGAATGAAATAGGCGTCGGTTGCATGTTCGTTACGTTACGTTCACTATATTCCGTGTGAAAACATGCTCTGATTGGTGGATCAGCCTGATGTCACAGAAAAATTAGATTATCTGCAAGTCGGTAAGCATCGTGACGCTGATAATGAGTTTGCCGTGATCTTATCGCGCACAGATCAACCAGTCAATGTGATATCAACCATATCATTGCGCTACGGTAAATTACTCGAATTCCTCAGCGTCGCCATCAACTACATCCCCTGTGGAACTCATTCCTGTACGAGTAATTCCTGGACCTTTCCAGGTATGACCCATAATGCGTGGGAACGCACTCTAACCCTAACCTTACCTATCAATGTGTTCCTGGACCGTCAATAATGCATGAACGCCCATCTCACGTGATCTTCTCTTTTCCAATCGACTGATTTTTCATAATCTTTGCTTTTCTGCCTTTGTAAACGTACACTTTAGCTAATCCAGCCTTCCAGCAACGATACAGCCCCAATCGTTGTCCTTTAATACCAGGTGGGGGGTCCAGGATCGCCCGGAGGGCAATACCATACCCGGTGTACGGTGGTTCAAAAAATTTTGTGCCTGTTCCAGTGCGAGAGCTGTCTGCATAAAGGTAAAAACTTGTCAATACAGTTCTATGAAGCGCTCCGGTGTCGGCGGGTTGGCGACCGTACCAGATGTGCGACGTTCGAGCGCTACAACAAATGATGGGTATGCTTGCCAACAACTACCGGGGGTAATGGGGCTATATCTGGGATTGCATTCGCGGGTTCGGATCTCAGCAGTGGGGGTCAGACGGTGGGGTACAGCGCGGGTGACTTAGAAACAACTCGATACGCAACGGTCGAGAAGGTATCTCTCCTTCGATCTGCAGTGTTGGAGGCGACCTTGACAGGCTAACGCGGCTTTAGCGCGCGGGATACTCAGAAAGGGAGGGCACATCCAGGGGATGCATTAGCGATCCAATTTGACTGTAACCAGAAGGGGTTGGTTTCGACCATGTTGGAGGCTCACTTGAGATGCACGTTGCTCGTCTGCTGTACGGCGCACTTTGGCAGGTCCATGTACATACACCCGTCATTTTGTCGGACCCCCTCCGCTTCCTCCACTTGGTTGACGCCAGCTCGTCTGACGTTTTCTCCCAGCTTCCTTCCCACCAAATTTTTGCGGGATCTGGAGAGGAGAACAGACCTCTTTGGTACCTTTGACTTGTCGTCCCTTAAGCTTGTCAACGGCGGCGGCGAGGCGGCCGTTCCAAGGACCGCCAAAGCCTTCGTCGCGAGCTCAAAAACCCTACTTCTCCGCCCAAACCAAACCCTCAGGGACCCCATCGTTTCGGGTCTCGCCAATTATATCGATGTCCTGAAGACCAAGTGCGTCGTCACTGAGGTTTACGATCCAATCGTGCCCCTTGATCTGGCGGGTAATAAGGTGTCTATTTTCACGGCTCACGTTGTTGTTGTCGAAGTCCTCATCTTCGTAAACTCTGCCAAGTACTTTCACAACGAGCGGCCCTTCTATGCCTTCCGCGCTCGAGGTTTCGAGCCCGGACGCCCATTTTTACGTCCATGAGATGGTTTTCCCTTGCGCTGCGGCCATCAAGCGGACTCGGCCCCATGACCCCTGCGCTATCGCCGGTTATTCATACGGCAGTGTCGTTGCCTTTGAGGTTGGCGAGCGTCTCGGGGTGATAGGGGACGAGGTCAAATTTACTGGCCCCATCAACATTCCCCCCATCGTCGATCGTATGCACGAAATTGACTGGACAAGCGGCATGCTTAGCCCGCCATACTTCCTCGGACTCGTATCGAAGCAGAATGCGCACGAATTCACACCGTCATTGCGACCTTTGTATCGCAAGGAGTGGCTGGATGCTGTATGGAAGGTGCCTCCTCTGGAGTGTCTTGTCGCGCTACAGCTGACACCCGAGAAACTCAGCCGCTGGGCTGATGTCGCTGGGTCACCCATCGAGTGCGGCAAGGAGTACGGCTCTGCGGCACGGTGAGTCCCGAGCACGGCCTTGCGCTCAGTCTTCGGTCGAGCGAAGCGGCAGGCGACCTCCTTCCCATCACCTCGACGAGTCAGCATCTCACCTCGCCCCAGCTCGCTCGTCGCACTCGCCCACCACACCCTAGCTGGTGACCAACGTCACCAGCGCATCGCACACCCCCATCTGGGTCCCTAGCGCGCGAGCCAGGTTCTCCCGCGCCGAGCACGAGCGCCCACCCCGCGGATCGCTCGGCCATAGGTTTCCGTTTGAGGCCGGTGGGTGCTACGCGCCCCACACCCTCACCACCATGTTTCGTACCATAGCATGACAGTACTCAGTCACCCACTCTACATCGTCAACTACATACGTAGATAGTCAACGCATCCCCACTCCCTTCCCTATGCACTACCGCAGAGATGACCAAAAGGTATGTGTGGCGTCTAAAGGCATGTTGTGGGGGTAAAATATAAAAGCAAGGATGGGTCGGATTGAGGCGAGAAGGTCCGAGGAAATGAGGGGGTAGGAATAGGTGGGTTGAAGCATTTTTGGGGTATAGCTTAGAGCGCCATAGTTAAGAAGAATGAACCCTAACTACAACAGAACCTAACTCCAAGAACGTGGGGGGTAACCCCTCCCGCCCCTTGGTTGATGGCATTGAACCCTCATCATAACTGGCCCTGACTCTCAGAACCCAGGGAGTGGATCCTGGGTTCCCCCCAACCAGATCACACAAGTTACCGGCTTGAACGAATGCTAACACCAACCTCAAACCTGGGAAGGAACCCCCCAGACCCCCGAGACCCTCCAGTCAAGTTGATGTGGCGTGACTCAGCATGAATTGTCCGAGAAAGAAAAACATGGCGGGTCGCATGGATGGTCTAGAGAGAACATAAACCAGCTTACCAGCTAAAAATAATTCTTTTCAGGCCAATATGGCGCCAGAAATATTACATGTAAGCTCGGGAAAAATTCCTATGGGTTCATACCTGAAGCCACCCTAAGAGGGAAGTGGATGTGGTCCAGCGACGTAGAGGCATCCAGGGGGAGATATATTAGTCTCAATACATCCATATGGGGTTGTTTTGAGTCCGCGAGATCTTAGGCTGGGTGGAAGGCTGAGCTGCAAAGCTATTGATCTCGACAGCGGAGGAGGCGACCTGCAGGATTTCAGACGTGAGGTCCTGGAAGGCCTGAACGGCTAGCGCAACCGACCAAATGCCTGCCTTCGTCGGGAAAGGCCCATGCTCTTCCCCTGTATGCCCTCCTCCTGCGAGATGGCGTTCACGTTTTCGGTGGCGATGTTTCTGGGACCTCGGTGGCTGATGCTGGCCTTGGAACCGGTCTCGACCCCATGGTGGTCAGACCACTCTGCGCTGAGGCGAATCTGCCGGGAGAGCAGTGAGTGCACAGTAGGGGAACGATGGCGCCCTGACGTCTTAGCCAAGGCGCCATTTCCACGGTCGCCGAGGGCCAGCGCCCCCTCAAGCGGTGGTCGGCAACGGGCGTGTCCCTCTCCGTGAGCAAATCGACCTCTGCTTCTTGTGCCTTCACCACCTCCCTGGCGTTCTTGGGTGTCTTCGAGCCTGCACCTCTGATCTGAGTGAGCGGGTTTGACCTGGAAATGGTGAAGTTTGGACTTGGCGACGTCGCATTCATGTCGTGTGGTATAGGGAGTGCGGGCTGCGGCAGGTCAGTGCACCACATCCGGAGCCTGTCTGCTGGGTCAGGGGCGTGTGAGAGGCCACGGGGAGTGGGTGGAATGTGAGTCTGAGCCGTCCGTGGTGGTGCGGATGTGAAAGAGGAGGGAAAAGTGCTTGATGGTGGCCTCACGGAGGCCTCTGAGATGGGGGCTGGTGGCCAGGGCCATCACTGCAGCCTGGGACGGCTAAAATGCTGATAACCAATCGCTGATTAGGGTGACCATTCGTTAGCAAGTCTGGGGAGATTTCAGGGCCGGAAGGAGCGCTGTCTGGTCCTTGTTGTCCTTCCTGCAAAGCTGCAATGGCGTGGCAATTGTGGCATTGTACCGCGCCAAGGGCTCCACCAGCTGAGTGGCGCATCCCATGTACTGAGGAGACCAAGGTTCGTTTCCAAATATGAGCACCGTCGGCAGAGTATGGCTTTCTGTTCTCAGGAAATGGGGGTGACCATCTCATAGTCTCCACTTTTCATTCACGTGGGCTGGGATTCCTCGAGAACAAACCCAGTACGGACATGATGTGAACCCGCTATGGCCATCCGCTTGGGTCGTGCCTTTCTATTTGGCAAAGTGTCGTAGGCAAGTTGGCTACCCTCTTAGCAAGGTGAACCATTATCCTCCATGCCACCCAGGTCAACGCGCATCCCTAGCCAGCCTCCATCGACTCCGCCAGGCGCGTCGTCCTCGAGCCCTCCCTCGATTCCTTCATCTCTTGTACGGCACCCTCCCACAAGTCTGCGCACGTATCCAACATGAGCCTCACTCGAACGCCATCGTGCGGATCCTGCGAATCAAGGGCATGCTCACCGATACGGCGCATTTAGATCGATATATCGCCCACATTTTTCTATGGTGTGCCCCAGGGAGGTCTGCGACAGCTTCTGACCTCCACAGACCCAAGTACGATCAGCGCTCCCATCGCGTCGACCAATGCGTCAGCTCCTGCGATCGATGCTATTCTGCTGCCCTCCGCCGCCGCCACGCATCATCTCAACCCCGATTGCCGTTCAAATGTATGAAGCAAAAAGGACGAGGGAGACCTGCCCGGAGGACCCTGAAACGAGTTAGACTAGCTGGCGACAAAGCGGTCGCACAAGGCGCTTACCGCATCCAGGAGCGTCTCGAACGCCACGTGCAGCAGCACGGTGATGTCGTGGACACATCCTTCCCGTCAGAGTCCTTAGGGGCCGTTTGGCGGAAGTCGATCAAAAAGGCGAAGCGCAGCGCCAAAACAATGCGCACGGCATCGGATTGACCGGGAGACGCCACAGAGATAATACGGGGCAGCGCAACGGGGATACGAATGCGTCTCGTTGAGGTAGAGCATGATGGAGTCGAGTAGACGAGTCGAGCGATCTGGCAGGTGCCGAGGCCGAACCGCAGGGCGGAAACGGCGCGAACTGCATCGATACTATTGGGGCACGAGGTGGGAAGGACGGCGCAACACGCGGCGTACGCGGCGAGTTGAAACAACCTAATACGAAGACACCCGGTGGACGCCTGGCAAAGCCGTGAACCCGCCACGCCACCGAGGAAAGTTGAAACCTCGACCCAGACAGGTTATCCAAGCAGAGTCGAGACAAATCTCGGGACAAGCGGCCGTGGCAAGGCCGTTTCGGGTGACAGACCTGGGGGAGTGCGTTCGGGGTTGGCTCATTCGCGTCTGTAAGATCTTCGTCAGCTTTGCTGTGCGTGGGTTCTAGTTTCTGAACCCTCGTGCTGAGTCTAGAAGCTCAAAGGGCGTCCGCCCGCTTCTCCTGGTCACCCGAGTCGTGCTTTATTTGACAAGACCAAGGAGGTCCTGATGGCAATGGTCAGAGGGGCACCAAGGGTTCGCAGGCAAGCAGAGATCCATCTTCGTAGCGATGACGCGTTTATGCGACGCGTAAACCATGTTTCCACTCAGCATAGGCTCAAGTTATTCGAGGTGGCTACAAATGGTACGATGCGATGGCAACAAGCATCGGTGTGGCGATACCAAACAACTGGCTCCCCTGCCCTCGGGCCTCCAGCCCATCCCACTCAACCCTACTTTTACAGACGAGAGCCGCTTTCCTCACCTCTCGGACTGAAAGCTAGATGTATGCTGTCCGGAAGAACCGATCACCGCTTAGCGAGGACCTATTTCAGAAGAGCAAGCACCTTCGGCACGTTCAGCTGAGCATGCTCGAGGTCCAGCAAACGGTTATCTTTTTTCCATCGGCTCAGTTGAGTACTGCGTTGAATGTGGTAGATGGGCGGGTATCTTCTCCAATAGGTCATCAATTTTCAGCTTTCTCCCGTCCCTCATAACCTAATGAGATGATGAACGTTCCCGGACTGCGTGATGTAACGTTAAAGTATACGTTTGGGTGGCCACGGCAAAATGGCCAGAGTTAGATGTCAGTACCCATGGGGCCAGGAGACTCGCTGACTACCGGGGGCACTGCTCTCGACGATGATTTCCTCCTTCTACCACCGTGCATGAGTGAACCGATAGGGGCCAAGGACGACGCTCCGCGTAGGTTTCCTCTCTCGACCGCCAACGCCGAGAACGCTGACACCGGTCGTGCCTCCCACGTCCTTGGAAGCGGCCATGGCAGGCGAACGTTTTGGAGGTATGTCTTGTACTGTTCAAGCTGCGAGCGTAAGTAGCTGTTGTGATCACATATTGTTTCGTAGATGGCCTCGAGTGACTTTGTCTCCAGCAGCACCTTATCGGGGAGATGACCTAAATGGACGAGTTCCGCAAACACCTCTCCCTGCATGAGCTTGTAACCATCCGCCTGGTCGATGATCTCCAACCCCTCGAGCTCACGCAGCATCTCCTTGACCTTGATGCCCTTGGGCACAAGAGCGGCGTCTTTGGTGGTGGCCGCGCGCTCCGCTAGCGCGGCGAAGTCGTAAGGCTGCTTTTCGGCGGCGTAGGGGAGAGAACGGAGAAGTTGGACGGGGATAGACTTCGTCTCCGTGTATAACCTATCTCTCTGGGAAATCGAGTCCATAAGCGCCGCGTGGAGACCTTGGGCGGGGGTCTCCCAGCGACTGTACAGGTTCAATTCAACGGTGCGATTCTCTTTACGGGGGACCTGGGGCGGGGCGGGGCCGAGTTCATCGGTAAGAATGCGCAGATGTTGCCTATCATTTGGTGCCTGCAGGGGGTTAAGCCAGAGATGTCATCCAAGGGCTAACTGACTCACCAATGTTTCGATATGTTGCAAGATCAACGCATGGGTGTTGTACAACTCGTTCATAGTAATGCGAATCGTAAAATCGTTCCTGGAGAGGGCGATGCGTTGGTCCATCTGCGTGCGGCCGTCGATAAAAGAGTTAACCTCCGATAAAAGGACAACGGTCCCCCAGAGCGTCATAATAGTCGCCGACGTCGCAGAGGGTGTTAAGGAACCGGTTGATCCGTGCCTTGTTGTTCTCGACGAACGGATTCAACGTGATCATGTGAGCCTCCTTGGCAAACGATGGCTTGTTCACGAGATCTTTGCTATCTGGAGAACGCGGGGTTCAGCGGCACCCGCGACGCATATATGTCCAGCGATAACTCACCAGCGTCAACGTCCGCTGAGGATGCTTCGCAGGCGCGCCGTCGACCAGCATGTACGCCTGCGGCGTGACGATGGCAGGGTTGATGAACCGCAGGAAGAAGCTACCTATCAGCGAGCAAACGGCGTAATCCGTTGCCTCGGGGTGTTCTCGCTGTCAAAACATCAGAAGTAGGTGACCATGAGAAGTCGCCGCCGTACGCGAGTTAGTCCCCTGATTTGTTTGCAAACCCACCGAATGCCATACGGCACGTTTTCCGCGCTTTCGATGATGGTGACGAGGAAGCTGCTGGCGATTTCAATCAGCATGGCAAGCAGGGGTGCGATGATCGCTTGGACGTCGGCGTTTTCTGCGGCAACTTCTGAAGGAACATCACGCGGAAGGTTTTTGGGGAAATGTGCCGGTCCCTTCCTCTATTTGATTGATCATTTGTTCGTAAACCTGGTCAAGGTGTTCATCCAAGAAGGAGGCGGTGAACAATCACTGCAATACCTTTGCTGGATTTATTTCGAGGTTGGGATCTTTGCGTTCTATGAGACCGTTGATGTGCACCGCAGGAATCCCTTTGAGGTAGCTCTGACCGGGACCTCGGCGAGCGTAGGTGGCCATCATGCGGGATGCGGGCGTGTCGGCTCGAAGTAGGGAGCCGAATTCGGTGGCGGTCTCGATTTGGGCGCATAGCACGGACTGAAACATGGTGAGAAAGAGACGTTCTTCGCGACCCTCGTACTTGTTTCCATAGAGGGTGAACATGACCGTCTGAAGGAGGATGTCGATTTCAGATAAGCTGACAAGTCGACAGAGGTTTGCGATGTGGCGAGGCTCGGAATGAAGGAGGAAGAATGGATTGGAGCACTGTTGGGGTTTGCGACCGTCAGGCTAACGTCCCTCTGTTGGATCGACGTCCTCCAGCGTCCGCTCGACCTCGCGTTGCTAGATCGTGAGACATGGCGGTGGGCAAGGAGAGTGCGAACGCACTTCGTCAGCAGCCGTCCGGTTCTGAGGGCTATCCGTGAGTCGAGGTAACCAACGTCACGCTCCAGGACGAAGTTTTTCTTTGACTGGACGGAGATATTTTCCTTGAGGTCTCGCAAGCGCTTTTGGGCTGTTTGGGAGGGGGTGAAGGGGAGAGGGGCGGTGTAGATATGGTATACGCACCTCTTGCCAGGTCATCTTCGACCTCGACGCCCTGTTCTGCTGCCGAGCTGAAGAGGGCGGTGTCCCTGTAGCGGTTCGTATTTCCGCTGGTGAGCCGCCTGCCCAATGAGGGGACGGAGGAGGGCTGGTCGACGTAGGACATGGCGGGGAAATAAGAAAAGTGAAGGTTGGCACAACAGAAGTTCAGAGGTGGCCGATACCAACCAGCGAGACCAGAAGCGGCGCGACGCGTCTGACTCGACGCCAAGCCATCTCAACGTACCGTACAAAAAATCCGGTCCCGCCCTCGTCGTACCCGCCGTTCGCAACTACTTTGTTCATCGTGCCCTCGAACAACCAGGCCGTTACAGGCGCGGCGTCGCTCTCTAGTGAGACCTTGCACCCTGCATCGCACGCGACCCGCGCACCGATGCTCTTCACGTCTTCATCAGGTCCGTCCGCCTGGCACCCAAGGGTTGGCCTGACGTTATGCAGCTATTACACTCAGCTCGTGTTGGTGCTCGCGAAGCACCCCTCAGACGTCCGTGCCAAAGCTCCACGTCGATCACGGCTGATCCATCTCACACCAGATCGGCCTCGAGTTCGCTCATGCACGCGCCTTTACCCGTTCGTCGTCCGTCCCCGTCCCCGTCACACCCTGCAACCTCACCTTTGAGAGGGCCGCAGTCCTCTTCAACTTGGCCGCCCCCTACTCTCGGCTGGCTCCAGCCGAGGACAGGTCCAGTCAGGACGGCCTAAAGCGAGCGACCCTCCGCTACCAGGTCCGTCGGGGCTCAGTAAGACGGCTTGATAAATGGCTTTTGGGCTGTACATGGATTCATCTGACATAGCATATATATGTATTGCGTTTACAGGTCAGGCGTCTAGTGTGGCCATCGCCTCCGCTGTGTTCTGGCCTCACTTCGACACCCAGCTTCACCACGTACCCGACGCTGAAAGGTAGGCATTTGCCCCGAGTAGCGTGGGATATGGTACTGACATCCCACTCTTCTGCTCCACAAGATCATCACTGATATCTGCCACTCGCTGAGCCTCGTTACTGTCCTGCCTGATCTGCTGCAACGTACTGCACGGGATGCGTACGCCGCCAGTCTGAAGACGGTCTTTATTGTTGCGGCGTGCTCGTATTCACGCTTAGTTCGGCTGCCCGTGCGTGCGCTTGCTTTCCATCCTCACAGCTTCTCGCAGGTACTGAAGCTGTTGGTGGATTCTCTGTAGGTTTTGGAAAAGGCGATGGGGGAGCGTAAGTGGAGAGTCGGCGTCCAAGATTGAGATGGGGACCGGGATGGGTGGATTTCACAGTGAATCTAGTAACGCTATTGCACTTGCGTTGCGGACGAATATGGGTGCACCGAGGTGGGTGGAGATACGGCTTCGTTGAGATACCAGGGCATGGTACCTATGAGGGGATGGGTTGGCTCATTTCGTCGAGAGCATGCTTGGGTTTGGTACGTAGACTTTTTGCGCTATGGCCGTTGGGCGACAGTAGCTCATGTGGGTTGGCGGTACCAACGTAGATTAAGGCACCGAAACACTATGTTCGTACATGTGATCATATAGGTCTGCTTTTCATGGGTGGAGGTATCGTGCCGTACTTCTATTAGTATGACCAGTAAGTAGTACCTTGACAGGGAGAGATGCGTCGCACGCGAAATTGGTGTGATAGGCCGCAGAGCGAGCCTGGCAAGCCATCATGCGCCTTGCCCGTGAGTACCACGGGATAGGGCTAAAGCCCAACCTAACCCAAAGCAACGTAGCGGCTCGAACCTAAATTCCATGGTGCTGCATAAAGCTTTGACCGGTCTTGCAGCTCTGGGGACAAAGTTCTCGGAGCAGCGTCCAGACCCAAATAGGTGTTGTGTACAACGCGAACGTGCGTTTTTGCCGGTCCAATAAGCAAGACGAGGTCGTTACGATGACCATTTCCGTTCCATTGAGGATGTTTGAAACCGTTTTACTCCAATTTTGATCTGGGGTGATTCTGGCATTTCTGGGTCAACGTGACATTCTGAAAGGCATGCACTTAAAGTCACCTAGATTCCATGAACCTTCCCTAGCTGCTGCCCCTCCGATGATAGGTGGGGCGTCGTGTATGGGCTGCGAATTTCCATCGATAGCTCTGGTCCTTGCGACGCATGTAGTTAAAACTCAACTGAGTGAACTGGTTGGATTCAACACATCTCCGCTTCCTATCTATCCATGCCTATGTTCATCGCCAAAAGCATGACACTCGTCACAGGACTAGCCTGGGGCGTCGGCCGTGTCATCGTCCTCCCCCTTGCCAAGGACGACGACATCAAGGACGTCCTCAACAATATTCCGTCCGAAGGTAACTGCACCAGTTCCCTCGCCGACGACGTCGCCCAGATTGGTCGCAAGCTGGTGTTCACACACAGATGCGGGCATCAAAGTGGGGGTCGAGGGAATGGCAAAAGAGACGGCTCAGAAACTCGAAAGCCTGTGCATGGCAAGTCTTCACAAGAATCTTTACTCCATCGATCAATCATTCACGCAGATATATCATTACCCCACTAACGAATCCCTGCACAACACGATGCATGTCTTTTTCCCTCAATTCCAAAACGTTATTCGAGGTGGTGTATTGGCCATTTTACTGAGACAGAATGGCGATCTGTGTGATATTCCTTATGAACAACTCAGCCTTTGCTCTTTAGCGATCGCAACGTATGTTGTTTTGGCCCGTCCCGTGGCATGACTCACCACAGTCACTTCTGCGGTCGCTGAATGACGCTGGATCCATGCCCATACAAAGAAAACCGTAATCAATACAAACCCTTCGTATTCGGTTGCATTGGCTTCGATATACTACAGGTTCAATCTCCTCACCCGCACGCCCTCTCCCTCGCGATAACAACGCAACGATGACGACGTGATTGCAGAAGCGCGGTCGTCTCGTTGTCGTTGTGTCGTTGTCCTCGCCCTCTCGTGGCCGCGGCCGCCCACGGGTATACCCACCGGGTACGTGGAGGGATATGGGTATCTGACCAGTCTACCCACACCTGCACCCCTCACTCCATTACCCTGGCCACCATGCCGACCTCCTGGGCAGCGTGTTAACAACGCAACTCAGGAAACTTGATGCAATTTGTGACCTTCCATATGAGCGTTTCTCACTCGCTGCTTTGGCGATCACAAGGTAGGTGCGCTCCTTCATCTGGTGGGTCTTTTAAAAGCTCTGAACCAGCTATTTTCGCTGGCGTCGTCAGATCTTCCGCACATCAGGTAATACCATACGCTAGATTTGCTGTAGGTTTTCTCTCACACGGAGCGAGGTGTACGCGGTTCTCCGCGACTCTTAGGTAGCGAGAGTGGAGTTTTATGTTCTCTATCTGTCTTTGCATGTAATTGGGTCCAGGTGCTGCCCGGAGGGCCTTGATATGCACCATCACGGGTGAAAATCCAACAGGCCCCACGGCGAGGTCATTGATTGCAGCCGTAGGCTCATCCTTGGAACTTTGAAGAAGAAATTGAGTCCCCACTGCGTCGTGCATACATCAGTCCTTGAGCTACAGTGCACGTTGAGTAGATGGTAGATGTGTCGCGCACGCGACCCACCTTGCTGTACGTGACCTTGTCGTAACTATGATCGGGTCAGGCAATACACCCAGGAATGCCCCTCGGGACGTAATTTTTCAGGACCTTGCGGAGCCCAGCGTACCCGACTTCACATACGACTTCAAAGAGTTGAAGGAGGCGTAGAGGCTGGTGATCCTGCGCTTGAACAGAAGGCGGGTATCCCAAGCGTAGTTGATCCTGACAGCCTATACGCTCTGCTTCCCATAGGTGACTTGCTGACGCTGTCGGCCGGCTGTCGAGAAAGCGACAGACATGCCTTGAGATCATGGCTGTTTTCTACGGAGGGAATGCTCCAGCGATGGCCAAAGGCCCTATTAATTCACGCGTGTTATGCGTGGGCGGTAGCTGGCCGAGCTCAGCTTTCTCCAGCGCCGCTTCAGGATGGATTCGTGTTCGAAGCGGACGAGCTCGCCCTAGCCGCTCGTCGCAGTTGTCGCCCTCTTCGCCCGCATGCTCATCCATGCGATGCTCCTGGGCGTCGAGACCCGCTTCGTCCTACTTCTGCGACGGGTCCCCGAGTGTTCACCAAGGAGCTCCTTTTCTTTTTTCTCGTAGAGTCCCCGGTGTAGACAGTCTGCAGGCAACATACAGCTTGCAGCACGATCAGCGCATGTACTACAATCTACCATACAACAATTTAGGACCCGAGCGTTTGATTGCTCGCTCTAACCTACGCTTCCGATCATCACGTTCATGTAAGTGACCCTGGCGCGAGCGTTTAATTGCTCGCGCCAGCCTATCCTTCATGGCACACGAGTCCCTTTCCTGCTTTCTTCCGCCCTTCCGTGGCCGCCCGGAACGCTCGTCTGCCCTGCGGTCTTGCACTTTCGGCCGAAGACGGTACCTATGTCGGACGACCAGCTCTTCCTGTCCGACAACAGGCCTTGTGGCCGCAAGCTGTTTGTCCACCCATTGCTTGTGGAGTGGCGCAAGAACTCGGTTTTTTTCCGGGTAGATTGGTGTAAGCACTCCACGTCTGAGGGTGCTGGCCAGAAGCGCCGCTCGAAGGCCGTTTTCCTTTAAAATAGATCGCAATCAGCCTCATGTGTGCTTACAGAAATACAAACCGCACCACGTGGAGCGCGCAGAGGTAGTGCTCGCGGTCCGGATGGTCTTCCGGCTTTGTAAACGTCCCGGTCCACCATTCATTGTAAGGTACGCCCCAAAGACGAAGAGCCCGCGTGGTGCTTAGCGGCCTGTGTGTAGAGGTCAACCGCTGTGCGTATACAAATTACGCATGCTTTACTGCTACATACCTTGCTTGCGCGTCTGTGTCGCCAGCGTGCATGGGCGATTCGGCGTTCATAGTAGGGGTGAAGTGAGGCGAAGTGTCGGCAGGTAAGGAAGAACGATGGGGCGACTAGGAAACCGGGCGAGAGGTGCCTTTTATACGGCCATCGTGGTGTTCGATGTGGACATCCTCCTTTCGGAGAACAATTCGCTTAGCCGGATGAATGGGTGGAATTCCCACATATGCCACCATTCAGATACGACATGTATTTCATACTTTGGTACAATGCGTCGGCACGATCAAGCGTAGATGGGGTCCTATACCCGTACACATCTCATCACCAAGAGCCATCCACCGTTAGATCAAAGGGGTGAGCAGGGCACTGTAACACTTTCCCCACAAATGCAAGCAGAGTGCATATCCAAGGTGACGGGCTACACGTCGGGGGTGCGGGGGTGCGGGGTGCGTCTCTGTTTTTCATCGAGATTGGTGGGTTACAAACACGTGCTAGATAGCTGTTAACATCTACTGGCCCCCTAGCTATGCATACCGGCCCTTTGGTTCCACCAACAACACGCCGCCAAGGATTCGTTGAACGTCTCGATGTTATCAATCGTCTTTGGCGCCGTTGATGCGTCGCTATTGGCGTGTTCGAGCCATATGACGGGCAACATTCTCGCCAACGGCGTCACTATGTTCTGGATGTCCTCGTTATTCAGCGTTGCTGGTGGTGTGAGCGGCCTTCTCGGCTTGACCTGGAAGCCGTCGATCTAGTAAGTGCGGAGGCTGGCTTGAGTATCGCATCCCTAATGCATTGATGCTTTCTCGAATTATACAGCCGCTCCTCTCTACACCACGCTCCTTGTGTGCTTCTCTGCTGGTGTGGTACCCTTTACCCATTATTCCAAAACAGGCAGGCTCCTCTATGCGTGTCCTTGTCTAACAATAGATGCCGGTGTGTACGATTTCAGCATCCCATTACATCGGTAAATGGGCGGCACCTGTCCGTCCGGGGTTGCCGCGCCGAGACTCGTGGTGGCAAACGCCAATACCTCCTGACCAGGATACGTCTGCAAGTCCAGTACCGGATCTGGGGCTTTGGGCGAGGGTGACCTAAGTAATCGAGGAGCTCAAAGCGCTTGAGTTGACGCAGGAATTGTTTCCTCACGGCGCCCGTGCGGCACGTGCAGTTTTCGCCCAATGGTAGGCACTTTGCGACGTCCAGGTGAGGCATACGCGTTATGTACTTTGTGGGTGTAACGAGTGACGAACGGGATTCCCCGTTATCAGTTGGGACAGAATTGCGATGATCTTTCTTTCGCGTCGGAGTAAGTTGTGCATTTATGCTCCACCCCCGGGACTCTGGTTCGCTAACGGTGTTCGTTCGTTTGTAGGAAGCGTTGACGCCTCACCGCACTCTCGTGCATGTCCGAGGCTTTGTCAGTCAAGTCACTTGGTGAGCTCTATATCACCTTGGTTTTCACGAGCAAGGTCTCAACGTCCCCCAGGTCACTGAACGGTCGCATGCTCGTCACGCGGTTCACACGTAGTCTCAAGCTGTGGTCCGAGGTAAATCGCCCCATCCCTTTTCATTGCCGAAGAAACCCGACATGGGGTAAGCTTTCTTTGCTTCGGGATGGGGTGTCTAAAGCGATGATAGACCGATCGAGGGGTGTCAGTTCCGTGGTTTGGCTTCCTAATGGACAGGGTGGGTACGATGCACAGCATGGACTCTCTTGATTCTTTCTCACTCGCACACCCACTTTTTCAGCAACCCTCTCGGTTGAAGGTAGTGAGATGGTAAAATTGGTAGGTGCATGTCGCCTGTGAATCGGCGTGCATAAAGTGCTGATGCTGATGAACCTAGGATGTGCATGGCAACGTATACGGTCGTTCGTCCACCATACCAACTTAAACGTTCCACACTTATGCCCATCGCCCGCCACAATCATCTCCTTGTACAGATCTTGGATGCGTTTGATGGCAATAACGCGTCAGACCAAGGTTGAGAAATGAGTCATCGGTAGGAATGCGTCTAATAGTTCGTATTTCTCACTGAGCGAGGTGAACGGTATACAGTATGGGCACAAAACGAAAGGAAAGGCGTGTTTTTGCAAACTTAGCCATGGTCATCGTTATTATAACCAAACGCCGCTGTTTGATGATGTACGTGATATCGCTGTTTCGTTTCGTTTGAAGAGGTACGTCCGTCCTACCCTGCACGAACATTTTCCACATCGCACTGCCACCGTCCAGGCCGCGCCACCGCTGTGGAAACTGGAAGTCGTGCGAGAAAGAGCACAGACGAATGGACCAAGTCCCTTGACTGGCTTCTCATCTCGTCCAAATAAACCATTCACAGATTCGAGCGTAGGTCCGGATGTCTCGGGATAGAACGCCCAGACGATATATGCGTTGACAAAGTTGAATATTGCAAAAATGATTGTATGCCTTGTATCCGATATTGCGTCACGTCGGTGGCGTGATCTGGACGACCTGCGATACATATGCATGAATAAACCCCGTCCTACCATTTGAAACAGACGGCGGAAACGAACCACAGAGTGTCCAAGGAAATCGACGGCGGCGGCGAGCACAGCCCCTTTGCAACGAAGCTTAAGAGGGAGGATCTCTGGCGGATAAATCCAGACAGTCGCCATGCAACCTGTGTAAAATGTTATAAATGGTACAGAAACGAGGGGCTTGATAACCGACCCCATGTGAAGCATGCCTCGTAGATAAACATCAAGAACACAGCAACAACGCTTGCCCGCGGAGTGTTCAACTTCACGCAGATGGCTTCCAACACGAGCATGGGGTATTGTCTGTATGTCATCCGAGGTCCAGAGTTTGCGACGCCCGATATGGTCGATTGTGTGCCGCTATATGGCTGTGTCGCAGTTAGGTGCGAAAGAATCAGATATAGACGTACATCTTTGGAAGTCGCTCTGTCCGTTGGGTCGAGAGGAGAGGGGGATGAGAGGGCGTGTGGGGGCAAGAGGGCGAAGCGCTCTTCGGCCCGGAGAGGGGCTGGGACTGGGCGTTGGTAGCACGGCAGCCCTGCCTGGAAGGGGCACGCGAGCGGATGTCGCGTGCATGGTGCACCACGGACTCAATCTGAGAACGTCAGTGAGGGGTGTGTATGGCCGGGGCGCCAGTGCGGCCGTTGGTGATGGCCAGAAACACAGCTCGCCCTCAACCCGACAGCAGCTGCGCTGAAACGGGCGAGGACGAGCGGTGCGGGAAGGGCGAGCGACGAGGTTGTGGTGCCGAGACAAGAGGCACTGCCGCCCGCTTACGTCGCTTGTCTGAAGACATGCACTACAGTTCCACCCATGCCTCGCTGCGCCACAGCGCGTCCATATACTTACGGTGACAAAGGAGGCTATAACATACCGCACTTGCAGGAAGCAGCCGACGAAAAGGGACCGTTCTTGTGACGTGCCTAGACTCTGTTGAAACCGTGTCGGTGCATAGTGTGTGATGATGTTGATGCCTGATGGAATGGCGTTGTGTACTGCATGATTGCATGTAAATCAATATGCGCACTTGTCATCTGTTGCATAAACTGGGTGCCAAGCGCAAGGTAGAACCGCTTGTTTCCGCGAATAACGTAGTCTTTGAAGAGATCCGACCAAGAACCTGTCTTCTTCGCCTCGAGTGCAACCGCATCCAAGACCTCTGCCCACTCGCGCTGAACCGCAGGGTGGTCAGGCACCTCGCCTCATAGCTGACGGTGCCCGGATCGGGTGTAGAGTTGTGTTGCACGAACCAGCGGGGGGTTTCAGGGAGCTAGAGGGTGACGGCGATGACGTAGACGCCGAAGACGCATTGGAAGGGGAGGGGAAAGCGCCATTGTGCAAAGGTGCTGTGAAAATAGAAACCGTAGCTCATCCAATATGCAAGCAGGAGTCCGCCGAGCGTGCTCGTCGATTGGCAACAAACAAACCAGCCATGGTGCTCTGGAAATGTTATCTCGCTCTGGTAGACGGGCGCCACTAGTAAGAAGGGGCAGTAAGCAACATCGGCCACTCGCAAAGCTGAGCATGAGATATACCCGGTGTGGCATAACGACTCCCTGGAAGATGTAGACCTTTAGTCGGCCGTTTCGGAATGAAAAAGAGAACCTTACTGATACCTGTGATGACCCGTGCCACTGTCATCTGGATCTGTTTAAATGCTGATCCCATAAGTACCGAACCTATGATAAGGATCGTAGCCCCGAGGATAGTTGAATCCGTGGTTATGTACCTTGATGGCAGCGCTGGCACCAAAAAACACCGTAAACCACGAATCACCTTCCAGAACACGTTCGATGATGCGCAATTCGGCCTCCCGGGGGGAAAAGCTGGGCAAACGTGTAGCCGCACGCTTGATGTGCAGCTGCGGAGGTTCATGCTCCTTGTTGATCTCCTTATGTGCTTCTTCGAGCAGGCACCTGGATTCTGTCAGGGAGCGTGCTGCGTCGGAGGGCTGGATGGATCATGCGGGACGGTGCGGCAGAAGCATATGTTCAAGAGTACACCGAATACTTCGCTCATGCCGGAAAAGGTGCGTCGGTCAAGATCCATACTGAGGGCTACTGAGCTCATATGGTGAGGTAGATTTGATGAAAAGATCCACTGAATCATGTCGGCACGCGGTGAGATCGGGTTTGTGCCAGCTGAGGGCGTTCGATGGGCTCTGGTATTGGGTTTGTGCACATGGATGAGATGGTTGGGAGAGAGGCTGCGTGGTCAAACACTGGGGAGGAGAACGGTTGAAAAGGACAACACAAGATCTCTACGTAAACCAGTGACGGTGCCCTGGAGTCATTCGATGTCGTCCCAGACATTTTCTTTCTCATTGACGATTTCCTGGTCTTTGATGCTCCTGGCACGATTCGCATACTTGAGAATATTGACCATCTCGCCTACGTTCCGCTCAGTTGGGTTGACACAGGTAATCATGAGAGTGTGTGCATTGCCGCCGAGCGAGTCTTGGGGGTAGACGAGTGGGTTTGGGGCTGTGATGGGGTACGTGCGAGTTGGTGTGAGACTTGGCGCAAGAAGGGTCGCCGAGTGCTGAAATAACATTGCCCAAGGGCCAAGAGACCTACGTTAATGGAGATGTTTAATATGTTCGGCGGCAGCGGCGGGTCATTTGAGCTGGGCTTAACCAATAAAGTTAGCAGCCAAGGACACCAGAAGGAGAAGCTGATTACACGTTGCGAACCAGCCAAATCAACAGGGTAGAGCTTGAACACGACCGTCGTCCATTCACCGCTATCGTCGTCGTTATCAGCAATTTGATCACGTGTTGGTCGTAAACCAAGGGAGCTAGCTGGCCATAGACCCCCTCCTCATTGTGGCATGGAAAGTAAGGGTAGCGGGCCGCCCCATGGTAGGAGAAGAACCCCTTCCGCATGTAGACGAACTTGTGTGGAGAGATCCTGGGTGGGCAAGCTGTAAGGTGAACGACCATTGGGGGTAATGGGGGCGATGACCAAGGGAGAGGCGTGACTGGGGCGTGATTCCGGGTCGATGGATCAACAACTCGGGTAATTGAAACGGTGTATCCATCAGCTCAAACTCGGTCAATACAAGAAAAAGATTATGGAAGAGTCACGGGTATCCGACGTAGCCTCACCTGGGTGAGAATCGAGAGCGGCAGCCATGACAGCTTCGTTCTTGACCGGGTTCAAGGAGCAAGTAGAGTAAACGATGCGACCACCGGGCCGTTCAAGCATGCGCATGGCACGTTCGAAAATGCGGACTTGAAGGCTTAGATGATGTCGTCAGAGGTGAAGTGTGCCCAGGGGGTATTTATGGTAGAACAAACCCACGCAAACCGTTGCCGTCCAAGGGTTGCCACCGCCTCCAGATGCCGATATTCTTTCGCAGCGTGCTGTCTCCGCTGCATGGTACATCACAGAGGATACGGTCGAACAGCAGTTGGCTTGGGAACATTTTGGCTGAGCGACGTTTCACGATCATCGTCGGCCGCAGGGCTAGATAAATCGATCCATCAAGGTTGGTGACCATAAAGGCAGGGCTTGGGAGACGAGCAGAGGAGACCGAGATGGTAGTAAGGTTTCCCTGCACCTAGTGTGCCTGCGATGCCTTGGGCGTACCCGTGTGTTGCAATGCCACACCAACGCTCCTTTCAAACGACACCGGGCAAGCGACACGCAAAGAAAAGGAGCGGCAGGGTCCTCTACCAGAAGGGATGGCCGAGAAGAAAGCGGGCTATACACGGCCAACCGAGCACCTAGTACGTGATAAATTCACAAACATTGTCACAACAGGCAACAGCTACCGAGCGAAAAAATCTACTACGTACTGATGACAGGCATTAGAGTATTATTTACAGATACAGCTGGCGATCAGCACCTGATGAAGTTAGATCGTGCTCATTCCCCAGCTGTCCCGCTTGGTTGTGAATGAGAAACAACAACTAACGAAACCTTCCTCGTATGGCGTGTCCTCGCCGCCTGGCTTCGTCCGGTCCGACGCGGTATTGATCAGGGGTTTGTATCGTAACACGCAAGAGGTGAGCACTGCTTTTTGTATGGAATTAAAGGCGACGTGGCCATATTTCTGTTCGGGTGACCTGGACGCCAGCGCTCCGTCGAGAGCGACATACCTCCCAGTGATTCACGGCGGACTCCTCTGCCATCACCTCGTACGTACAACGGCGACCCTACAGGCCATTTGAGAATGGGTCTGTCACGAGGAAAACGGCGATGTCACGCTGCGCATCGTATATCTGTCGACGCCGACCAGCTCGGTGAACTCGCGATTACCCCTGTATATCCTGCCCGTTCGACGCCAGAGGCACGCGGGCACGCAGTGGCCGAGAAGACAGGGTCGTAATCAAGGAACAGGCGCTCAAAGGCCTCCTCGATAAAGACCAGTCCCTGTATTGATAGCGATTGGGATGGTATTACCAACGATGTCCCGGAGAGATTGCGCGACGGCCTTGCAAAGATGTATGAGAGGACGATGAGGGGCTCGATTCAGGCTACTTACTCTGAACTCGGGTCGGAGAACAGACGATGGTTGCAGAGTTTGTTGCTTTGACTGTCGCGAGAGGTTTTGCTAGGGACATCTTCGCATCGCAGACATTACAAAACTAGAATAGATCCATGTAGATGAGACGACAAACAAAAAGCAAACATAATACCCTTTGTGATGACGTCGCTGTAGTATATTGTATGAACGCGTCCTTGTCCAAGGTATCTGAAGGTATGATGTATTATATTTACACTGCGTCGCAACCCTCACAAGCATAAATGGCCTCGTCCAACTCTTTGTCGCCATCAGGAATGATACGGTGGAGCGTAGCACTATCTAATCTCCGACGGAATCAGCGCTTACTAGTCTGCCCCTTGATTCGCTACCACCACCATCGCTCCCGGCATGCACGACGACTCAGCTAGAAGTGACCAGCTCGCCAAAATCTCGTCGAGTATCCGTGTATATATGCGTGCGACTTGGAAAAGTCATGGTCTGCGCGTCATGCGTTCCGGAGCGATTGCTGACTATGTGCCTAGCGCAACTGACTGCATATACCGGCGAGCATTTCACCCACATCTTACGCAATTCCAATGCCCCTAGCGCAACGAACACTACGACGGACGGTCAAACGCCCCAAAGTGATGGTGGTCCCCCTCGCAGCTCATCGACCTCTGATATCCAGTCGCCCACCGGCCTCTAATAGTTCTGTAGAAGCTTCAGGCATGCCATTGCTGGGCGTCACCAACCTCGCAATGGAGACCCTGTCGCCTTCAACTCTTTTTACCGTGCTGCTGCTTTCCCTTTCCAACCACCTGAGGTGCTGTTGGGTCGGTTTGATCCCGATCGTTCCATATGCTTAGCGAAACGTCGCATCCAAGCTGAGTCACGCCAGGCCATGCTATGCTGCCTTCAGGTACGCCGAAGCGGTTGCTACTCCACCCTTTTCAGGCTAATTTATAGACTAAAAATCACAGTTTCCGACATGCTCTCCCCAACGCCAGTCTGTTGAGTCACACAAAGTCACGCGTGCTTTCGGTTCGTCTCTTTCCACCCATCTCCACCCTCCACAGACCGTGTCCCGGAGAAGCAGCGTCCTGTCTGTCATTTTTAGCTGAACAACTCGTCTTTGGGTCCATTTTTTCTTGTCCCCTGTGATGTATTTGACGAGTCACGCCCTTGACACGGTGGTTAGGGCTCTTTGACCCGGCACCACCAAAACGGCCCTTTCGGCTTGGAATCAAACATGAGAATGACCCTGGCCCATGACTAGATGGAGCCATATGCGCATCGTCGTATGTGCACGTCATTATGTAGCCCGCAGGTCACATCGGCTCGTTTAAAGCGGTTTGCAACAACGATGAGATTCGTGTGAATTTTTGGGGTGAATTGGCAGCAAGCAGAGAGCATGGGTCTATACTTGGTTGTGTGCGTCCTTATGCCTCAAGGAATGTACCCTCAGACTCTGGAGCTATGGATGGGACCTTGAAGATATTTGTGAAGCGAGTATCACAGAGCAGCTGCTACTGGTGGCGAAAGGTGTTCGAAGAGTCCAGTGCGGCACATCGACCTCCATCGCCTCTTTTCGGACGCACCCACGTGGTCACTCGAGCGATCCTGGCCAACGTCGAGGGGCTTCTTTTGTTATGAGGTCGATTTCCTTGGACATCGTATTTCTATGTGTGGTATTGAAGCTGACCTCAATAAGGTCGCGAAGATTTGGGTTGGCCACCACCCTGTTGTCACCGTCGCCCATGGACAACAGCGCGACAACGACCATGTGCTCGCGCTTCCGCCAGGGTGCGGGTATGGGTATGGGTATGGAAGGCCCATACCCATACCCGCACCCATACGCGTGGCGTGACTATGACCCCATTGCGTCGCCCTTGCCCCTGCATCATCCTCTCCACCCGGTGACGACAACCTGTGATGTTGTGCTCCAAAGCGAGCCCGCTCCATTGAGAGAGTGATTGGCATCGTCTAAGTAGGGGAGGTTTTCCTTGGAGAACAGAACAAAGACGCACTGGGGAGCGCACCGAGGACAGCACGCACATTACGCTCATGTTCGTCAAGGGTCCATGACCGGATAATATCATCGAGGTGGATGTGATAAATTGTATCAATAGGGTGACGCAGGGTGCACGTCATGCACCTCTGGTGTACTGCAGGTGCGTTGTGGACACCCATAGGCATTACGGCCCACCCATACGGCCCCCAAGGTGCGTGCACAACGGCGTGCACTTTCAGGAGCTCACACCTCAGCAGGGCGGTGAGCTCCTGCACCGGCGGGCCGGGTTCGGCCCTCTTATCGACGTAGGGGGTGCTGAGGGGACGTCATCGTCGGTAAAGTCGGCGCAAGCACCGTTCGGACTAATTCCCTCGCTCTCACCGGTTACACCGTGGCCCCCTACAACACGGCCTTGTGATGATGACGTGCGTCGACCAACCATGTCACTTTGCAGATGAAAGCCAGAGCCGTCTCTAAAGCACGAGTGCCCCGATGCCATTAAATCAGCCATCGACTCGCATCCTGCTGGCGTCAAAATGGCCCTTCAAGCTAATAGATGTTCATTCCAGATGAATAGTACGTCATGACTGAGCCGCTTTATGCTGATAAATTCAAACAGGTCGAAGGATGATGCGATGCGTGAGTTGGGCTAGAGAGGGTGGGGACGTAATTCCGATCACATACGAATATGCGTCACGCTTGGTACGAGAAGGGCCACCGAGTGCTGAAGCCAAAAGACAACGGAGGTGCCTTCTTTGATATGCTTGCCAGTGACGGCGGTTCGTTTGAGCTGGACTTGAAGTTAGCAGCCGAGGACGTCGGAAAGAGAAGCCAGTAATAGCAGATGAAGAAAACGCAAGGGATGTGTGGCGAGCGTTGGTATAGATGGAATGGATGGTGAGCAAAATGGACAGGCTGAACGCGAGAGAAAGACATCTGGATGGTGAGCGAAGCGCATACGAAACATAACTCGGACGGGTCGTGCGTTATAACGATGATGAAAGGATAACTTGCATGACAGAGGGGATGCAGTGAGAGGGAACAAACGCGCACGGCCCAGGACTATATGAATCCAACTCTCACCAACGCTCCGCGTTTCCGACAGGTATTGAGCCACCGCATCGCCGTTGGCTTGGTTGCCAGAGAAGGCGCCAAATTGTCTCTGGCGTGCCCACAGTTCTGTTGAGCGTGGGATACCCCGCTCCAGAACAACTTCAACTTGAAAGAGTTGTTTGTCCAGAGGTATTTCCCACTGCGCCAATATTGACGCACTTCTTCGCAAGGACGATGCCGGCGCTGAGGGCGAAGAGGTGAGGAGCAAGACGTCGGCGGAGAAAGACGTTGGCGACATGCTCCATCTCAGCCAGGTTTTGTTCGTGGTAGGGCATGTTGCGATCAAGCATATCGCGTTTCTCGAGCTCGTGGAGCGGGAATGGAAGCGCCAAAACGAACTGGGTGTGTCCCGTTGTTGTCCTTTGGGAGAGTACTGGGAGATTATTTGGCGGAGAAGCTCGCGGGGGGGACGAACAGAGCAAACGAGGCGTCTAAGGAAGTCGAGGAGCTTGATCGGGTCGCTGGTAACGTCGAGGACGAGATCGGTGAGCGGGTTCGTGCCGTGCGGGAGACGGAGCTCCGTCAAGAAGAACACGCCGCATCTCACCCTCAACAGGATGATCAAGGCCAAGGGACCATTGATGCTAAGCTTGACAGGTGCGACCACCAGAGTTGTGCTCACAAGCAGGCTTATCCCCACCATGTTGCTCTCCTCTCTCGTCTTCGAGCATTACAAACGTAATAGAATAACAACCACACGATTACGCAGCTTTTTACAGGGTTATAACGAGCAGCTAGGGCGACCACGTCTGCTTCGAACACGAATCCATCCCGGAGTGACGCTGGAGAAAGTCGGGCTCGGCCAGCTACCGCCAGCACAGCAACTCGGGGGAATTATTGAGCTCACCACGAGCGCGACCGCTGACGTTGTGCAAGGTGCGCATGATAGCGTCTCTGGTCATCGCTGGGGCATTCCCTCCGCAGAAAGGCATGTCTGTCGCCTTCTCGACAGCGGGCCGACAGCGTCAGCAAGTCGCCCATGGGAAGCACTGCAAAGTTGGGATATCCGCCTTCTGTTCAACCGCAGGATCACCGGTCTCTACGTCTCCTTCAGCTCCCTGAAGTCGTATGTTGAAGTCAGTTACGCTGGGCTCCGTAGGGTCCTGAAAGTTTACGTCCCGAGGGCGTTCGTGGATGCATTGCATGACCCGATCATAGTTACGAAAAGGTCACGCACAACAAGGTGGGTCGCGTGCGCGACACATCTACCCTCCGTTCAACGTGCACCAGAAAACCTACCAAAGAACGATCAGAAGAGCGGAGTTCTACAAGGACGAAAGGGGTGTCGTTGAAACGGGAGTGCGTCTCCCTCCGAGGAGCACGTTGAAGAATCCGAACGAGGCGCAACGGATATACGCTGTTTGTCGAACGTGAATGCTGGCATGGCCTTTGTCACGCGACCCTACACCATCTATGGACAACGTTCGCCACGATCCGAATACCCTTTCTAAACCGCATCGTTCACATGTTTTCTCAGGCAATCCTGCTGAGTCACGCCCCGTCGAGTTGGCTTGGGATCCAGGGGTTCCTCCCCGGTTTAAGGTTAGGGCCAGGATTTGCTCAAGCTGGGAAATTATTGTCTGGTCGGGAGAGGGGGGGTTAGGAGCGAGCCGGCTTGGTCCTTGTAGACCTCCAGACCACCCCTTGGATTATGCGCTCAATATTCCGAGACGGACACGACTGGACCTGCCGCGCAAATGGGCTGGCCGTCAATCGAGGCAGGTTCCTGGGTATGGGCGGGGGAAAGAAGGGTGGAGGTGTGGTGCTCGGCCAAACTTGGGTATGCCGCGAGGTAACGACGGTATACTGAGACGGTGGTGGCACCACCTTTACCCCCAGCCAAAAGCAGATATCTGACCCAGATGTGGGGGCGTAAAGAATGCGGTAACGTGCGTAATGCACAGCCGAACGTCCGTCGAGCATGGGTATGCAAAATCGCGGGAGGGCGCGTTGGATGGAAGAAGAGCGAGGAATACATCAGCCAGAGGCGCGATAGCAAAGCAATGCATTAGCAGAACTAAACCACAGGGCCGGACAAACGAACATACCTCGGGCAGCCACGCGAAGGCGCGCTCATACGTTGCAACAAGGGCCTTCCACTCCCCCCATCCGATAACCTCATCAAGCCCACCCTTCCAGGCTCTCCTGCTCCTGCCCCAGTGCTTCCTTCATCTAGCGAAACTTTTCCCTCCCACCCGCTTGCTTCTTTAGCACCGGTTTTTCGAGGACGGACGACATCCTAAACACGATTTCCACAGCTTGAAGGGATCCTGGAAACTGGATGAGCGCGGCTTCGTAAACGCAGGCCAAGCATTGCAAGGGCCGTCTTGCGAGCGGCGTCAAGGGTGGTCCCAACAGCCAAGCGCTCTCGTCAACTAAAGCGTTTGCACGGCGTTCTTCATTGAGCAGAGCAACGCACGAGTACCAGTAAAGAACGCGCTGTACTCACCGTCCGGACCCATAGCCTCGAAGACCTTATAGTCCCCCTCCTTTCTTTCCCTCCATCGACCCCCAGCGTTCCATCAGATCCTGTAGAGGGTTTCACTCGGTTATTCGGGTAAATCCTTGCTTGGCTGCCTGGCCCTGTCTGAATATTCGCTCCTTTCAGCCCCCTTTCTCCCGATCTCTCCTTGAGCGACCCGTAAAACCTCCAAGCGCCATGCCAGAGCCTTTAGACGCTCTCCATGTGGTCTAAATTGTCTAATAAAATTCGTGAACGCCAAACCTCAGCCCACGGCAACAGGGCCCTGCTCGCTGTATCTCCCCAAACTTAACAACGGTGCAGATTTAGTACGTGCTGCAAATGTTATGCGTGCGTTTCCTGGCCCTCTGAGGGGTGGAAGCGGCACGGGGGCGGCATCGCCACAGCGGGTACAGCTGGGCCAGTTTATGCCGCATGCGTGATTTTCGTTGGCTGCGTTGCCGTCCGTTCTCACGCGAAAGACCTGCAGCTGCAGGGAGCCCCCACTTTGCATCCCGTTTCTCGCCGTTTCTCATCAACCAATTCGTTGCCGTTCTGCCGAACGTATTGAGGTTGCCTCAGATTTCTACGGTGGGAAGGTCGGCACTGCGTCCGTGCCCTAAGTCTCGGGCTCTAGTCAAGGTCGCGGTCCGCGTATGTACAGGTTTGTCCCTCGCGCTCCTGCGTCCTCGGCATCCTCCGCCGCTCTGCTCTCCTGCCCCTTGCGTCCTGCTAGCTCCTGACCCTGCACAGCCACAAAGGGCATTGCTGTGCGAGGTTATCATCTTGAAGCCCGAGAGCGAAGCGAGACGGAGGGCGAAGTAGGTACATCGTTTCTTTTGATCTCCTAGAATGCTGCTTACTTGCAGTCGGTTTCCAGAGGTCATTCGTATCCATCACACGACCCCAGCTACCTCCATCGATCTGCCAACGAAGATAGATAATTCCGTGTCAGGGCCTTTCATGCGGAGCCGCATCGTCGATAAGCACCCGTCAAGATACCTTCAAGATTCGTATTGAAGCTGGCTCGACGCTCGCTCAAGGGTTTGTCCAGATAGGTTCAACACCGCTGTGGGTTATGTGGGCTGTGTGCTATCATAACGTGTACAGATATTCGTGTCGCATGTAAACCCTCTGTCATGACCATCCCAACGTATATCCTGTTATGTTTGAATGGCGGAGCATCTCTACTATAGTCAGAGTTAGCGGAATGCCGATGATTCTCGTAACCAGTTGTTCTGACACGAAAGGGTGCTTTTTGAGATTCAAAACTACGGAGATCTCATCCAGACAGACCGGGGCGAAACGAATACCTCGACCATTGCACTACACAACCATCTCCGACCATCCCCGAACTCCACAATCTGCAGGCCGGCGCGATCGTGTTGCGGGACCTACGTTACCTTGGTGCCAGCATGACGCAACTGACATCAGCTGATTGTTCTCCAAGGGTTCACCGCGATAACTTCGTGGCCTGCACGTGAGCATCTATGGATAAAGCCCCATTCTGGTGGTCCTCATCGCATTAACCTCAGCTGTGAGGTTTGTTGGTTGGGACCGCTTTCTTTGACAGTGGCGTGACTCAGCTGCAGTGACTCACATGGTGTGACTCAACCCTTTTCGCAAGAAGAGGGCCGCTGCGCGGATGTAACTCAAACGCCTAACCCTATCATTGCAATGCTCATGTCCCTTCGAAAAGAGTCCCGACCCCCTGTCAGCCCAGCCATCCAGCAAGGGAAATGATGGAAGGAAATGTTTCCCATAAGCAAAGCTGGCGGGGATGGAACACGTCGCCAACGTCTATCAGCCTAGCTTGAGGGTTTGGCGCTCACCCAGGTGGTGACTCAGCCTGCTCATCCTCGTTGTCCTTGTGCGAGATCCGCCTTCTGAAACCTAGCTGGAGGTGAAATAGCACAAGGACTGGCTTACTGGCAGGTTCTGGGTTGAGATGGTGACTGCGACTCGTCATCACGGCCAGACGACGCGGTCTGTCTGACGCGATTTCTTAAAGCGTGATTGGTCGTCGGCAGGATCCGCGGCGCGTGCTGTGTAGCTCGTCAAGACACGGATGATGCGACAGAGATGGCAAGCTTACCTGCGTTTCCCCTGAAGAGGTTCCTCTATGAGACCTTTTTCATTTTTTCATTCACTGAAAAAGAGGTAGGTGGCGAGGGGGTTGTAGAACGAGGGGGTGACCTATCCCGCTGTTGATACTCGCAGCATCGAACCTTGTACTGTGCGAGTGTGGCGCCGTTTCTGATGGGCGCGTAGGTTGAAAGTACGAACGAGAAAGGGGAGTCGCTTACAGCTTTTCTCGACGCCACCTTTGGTGCGCCTTGGCCAGTTCGCGAGCACGCTGGCGTGAGGTCATGTCTGATGAAAAATGAACAGGTAATCGAGCGAAGGCGTGCCTGTGGGGGGTGGTCCATCTGGCAGGAGAATCTTCCTGGCACTAACGGGGGGCAGTATCTTTGTCGATTGTTCTTAACGATTTGTGGCTAAAAGTTACGTTGGGATATAGGAGGATAGAGGGTAGATTGTCCATAAAAATACAAAAAAAAGACTAGATGACGGAGCGTAACACGTCGTGGAGGTCGACCTCCTCGCCTCGCTCGAACACATCGGTCTCCTCCAGGAAAGCACGATACCTTTGAAGGGTGCCAAGACCGAATAGGTCAAGGACGCCCCTTGCGATGGGTTTAGCCGCATCGAACGTAGAGGATACTTGCAGCTCCGCGTCCTGTGCAGTATAGGCGCTGTGGTAAAGCACCATACCGCATAGCGCAACCAACGCGTTCTTGTATGTCTCTAAGAACACGGTTAGCATGTTTGAAAACAAAAACAAAAGGAGACTCACTGCGTGACCTGGGTAAAATGGACAGGGCAAGGACGACGCGGCAAAGTGTTTCAAGAGTGCCGGCATGGACGTCGTTGGTGACGTACTTGCCCTGGGTATTGTCGACGAACCTCGACGCTTCTGTGAGGTGCATGGTATCAAGGTTGTAATAGTGCCCCCCGCGAGAGAATCCGGCCACAGGCGTGTAAACGACATGGAATTGCCCAGGGGGCATGATTCTGTGGACGTGGACGAGGTAAGCAAAGAGAGGGAGGGGTGACAAAACACTTGCAGAAGGTCTCCGGCCTGGAGGTGAATGATCTCGACGTCAATGTCGTCCAGAAAGTCGGAGAGTCGGTTGTCGGGGCTGCTGAGGCGCGAGAGGAAACCAGGGAGGTCTGGCCTTTCGGGGTTCTTGACCCTGATAACCCCCCAGTTCTTGACCCCGGAGACGACGGTCGCCCAGGTACCAGCCCCATCGGCATCGTGATGCGGGTAGGTCATAATGCCCGCGTGGTGACCAAGGGCCCAAGAACGAACCGTCCAAATGTCGACCGGGACCCTCCCCTCAAGTGGTGCGTAGGACTGGGTCTGAGCCCATCCAAGGCAAAGGCCATCGTCCAATTTCCTAGAGAAGGTTAAGCAAGGCTAGCATACAGGAAAAAAAAAAAAAAAAAAAAAAAAAAAAAAAAAAAAAACTTACTCGAACGGCAAAGGAGCGGTGTGCTGGGGGAGCGGGAACCCCAGGACAACCCTCGTCACCTGCGTGTTAGAAACGTCCGAGACGAATTCTTCGACGGTCGTTTCAACATGCGGTCTTGAAAAGTTCCTAACCCGTTTCGCCATGTCTAAAAGGGAGGGTCAGAAGGACTTCAGACGGTCAGATGAGGCCTACCCTGTGCCTGGACCGGCCTGTGCGGGCTAATCATGAATTGTTCCTCGAGGTCTTCGACGGTGAACTTGAAGCCGTCGGTGTCCATGAATTTCCTTGCAACGACTGTCTTGTTGAGGGACAGGGCCTCTCGCGTGATCTTGAGAATTTCCGGTCGGGAGAGGCTGGTGTCGAGGTGCGCGACAAGGGCACTTCCTGGGTGTGACTCAGGGAGCTTGGCCATGTCCTCGACGTACCGCGCATCCTTGGAGAGGATGTTTCCGCGGTTGGTGCGGTTCCTGAGCAAAAATGGGAGGACCGTGCGTTGTCCGCTTGTCCACTCCACGGTTGAGGCGCGGAAGTCGACTTGCACGCCGTGGACGTTGGTGATGAGGTCCCTTTCCTGACAGGTTGACGCAGGAGATGCATCATGCTCCTCGGTGATCTTGCCCTTGCCCTTTGAACGTGACTGGGCGTGGTTCATTGTGCCAGAGGATTGGTGGTCCTCTGGCTGGGAACATTGTCTGCTTTACCGTGGTTAGAAAAGCAAAAAGAAAAAAAAGAGGAACACACCCAACTCTCAAGACCAACCTTCCACCAGGGTTGACCTTAACGCAGATGGTCCGGGTGATGTTCGAAGGCCCTGTGGCAGGGCCTTCAGGGACGATTGCGGGTGCAGGTGCAGGTGCGGGTGCGGGTACAGGTGCGGGTGCGGGTGCGGGTGCAGGGGTTGGGCCACATCTCTGCGGCGATGGGGGAGCAGGGGGCGACGGACGAGCCCCATGCTTGGTTGCCTGATCGAGTGGTCTGGATGAGTGTTAGCGAGTGTGTTGGGGTGGGGGGATAAAGCTTACCGCCGTAGCTTAGGGGGCACGGCTTGCCCACATTCACCCTCAGACGACTCGGTGTTGACAATCCTTGACCTGTAATGGCACCGTAAGCATAGATATTCAAAGCTAAACTTGGAGCTACCGGATATCCGCAAACCAGGGCAAACCTTGAGGCCCCTGACTTTCCTTGTAGTCCTCTTCTACGGCAGGGGGCGGGGACGGAGTAGGGGAGGGGAAAAAGAGAGGGGTGTGGCGGCGAGTGTCAACCACGTCAGGGTGAGGGAGTTCACTGTAATGGGGTGAGAAGAGAACGGCGAAGGGTTATAAACGACTTACTCGAAGTTGCCCACCTGCTCCTCACTTGATTGTAGCTCATCGACTTGCTCGTCATCGCTTGACTCTGACAACGAATCATTTTGCTTGTGGGCGTGAAGAGCGGGTCTTATTAAGGTCAGCGATGCAGTAGATGGGAAAACAGATGCGACTTACTTGGATGAGGGCAACGACGCCTGGCGAGGCCGTAGTCTTGCACCAGACCGTAATACAAGGCCGTCCTGGCCATTCTCTTCGCCATTTTCTGACAGGTCGCAAAAACGAACACGTTTTCTAAGGCGTGGTCAGAATAGAAAGGTGAAAGAGGGCTACGCTTACCTGCGGGTACTCGGACCTGCAACTGGCTGCTCCTCCCCCTCTTCTTCTTCCTCCTCATCCACTGAACGACCAACTACCCCCCTGGTGTAACAGGGTTAGGCTACGGATAACGTGTCAAATAAGACGCGTACCTGCGCTTCCTTGGATGTGGGGGTGACTCATCATCTTCCTTCTCTGCTTCATTTTTCCTTTCGCTGCGAAGAAAATAAGCAAGCATGATGAGTAGGACGGGATAACGCTTACCTGTACCGTTTTTGGTGCTGCCGACACTTTGTCCGGTACGCATCCAGCGCGGCGCCTTGTCTGGTGGGGGTGCAGTCGCGTTAAATAGGCCACGATGGCGATGGATCGGTCTGCTTACAATCTCTCCCTGCGCCTTTGTTGACGAGCGTTGCATAGGGCGCGGAAACGCTCGAGCTATGCGAGTTTGGTGAGTGGGGACTAACGTGGCACGCGATCACTCACCTCGGCGGCGGTCATCTCGGACGCCTTCTTTCTCCCCATATATGCTAGATACGTGTTGATGAATGAATATATGAGATGATAGGTGTAGACGAATGAATATATGGGATGATATTTGGACAGAAACAAGGAATGATCCTAACCCACCACGGGTGATTGTGGACGCGTTGCGGTCACGTGACAAAGGACAATGGAGGTGTTTCTACCGGGGCAAGAGGTGCAGCACGTCTTGCTCCCGTCTCGGGCCGAAGAGTGCTGCGCTCTTCCGCACACATCGCTCTCGTCCTCCTCTCCTCACTGCTCAGCGGACAGAGCGACGTCTGAAGAATATTGTCTCGACCCGTCCAAGTTTGAAGATTTGCTCTTACCACCACCTTTGCCACAGTGCTCCCACCACCGCGACGAGGACAACAACGATCCAACAGCATGCCCGCTGCCATGCCGCCGCCGCCACCACCACCAATAACAATGAGGACAAAGGTGATGCAACGGCACACCCACCACCACGACTAGCAACGACACGGAGGGGCAGAGAGGTCCCTGCGCCGCGCTTCGGCTTCGACGGCTCCTGATTTGTCCTCGCCTGGTCGCCCTCCTGGGTTGACATCTCAATATAGCACGCCCATGCCAGCAACGCGCTCGTTCATATCGCGTTCGGGGCGTCTAATTGTGCTGTGTACGACGTCTGGTACGGCCGTTTCATCACCCGGCCCGTGTAGAGCGTCTCGGGTCCCTCCTGGTGAGTTACCCCCATCCATTCGCTCTTTGTGCTCGTGCTGATGGTTGAGGCCTCTGACAGCTTTTTTTTGGCTGTCCCCTGGCGTCCTGACTGCGGTACAACACCCCCGATGCGTCCGCTCCGACTTGGGTGGGCATAGCGTTGGTGCTCACCTTCACCCTCTCCTCCCCCTAACGCTCGATGCTCGGGGACTTGTCCTCGTGTGTGGGTTGTTTGGATAGGCTGGTAGGTGGTGGAAGGTGTCTGGGGGTTCGACTGGTATGTCCTTGCTGTCCGTTGAGGTGCAGTGGCTGTCCTTCGTTTGCAGCTGCCGGTGATTCTCACACCGTTTCATCAACCTCGACTGACGCGTTTCGGCGCGTCGCGTCATCCCCCCTCAGCTCAGCATGTTGTGGAGTCTTCCTACGACCTTGTCAACGCCTGCTGCGCCTGCGCTTCCGTGCGTGACACGTCCATTTCGCTCGCCGGTTGCCTCACCTCCCAAGTCCGTGGCCAAGGTGGATTGCGAGCAGCACAAGGCGCTTTGCACGGGTCAGGGCGTCGCTGGGTTTCCGACGATGTTCTTTTATGCTCATGGGGCCAAACACTCATCTGCACACGAATGTCCGTAAACTAGGGAAGGGTAGAGGTCGTTGATGAAATATTTTCTCAGTTCACGTAGTAGAGTACGGTTGATTCGGATCCGTCGGAAATCAACCGTTGATCAAAAACACCCTGTGTGATCGTGCTGTTCAACCGGTGTAGACTACGGTTGATCAACAAATTGCTGACGGACGCTAATTAGCAGTTGATTAGGTGTCGATTTGCAATTTGACACTGTCATTTTCTACAAAATCCCTGCCCTGCATTTGGACAACCCATGTGTCCCATTCCGGTGCTTCCGGCACAACCAGAGATGCTTCTCTGCTGTTCTCTGCCTTCGCCCGCTCGCTGTGTGGTTCAGTCGTGACAGTTACGACAGGCTCCAATGCTGCCACATTGTCTAGGAGGTCACGAAGGTAATAGGCACCCAAGTTGATTACCTTGTGTAACTCTCCAAGCGTGAAACGGGTCTGCTCGCCTGTGAAAACGTCGACGTCGTGCCCCATGTCTGAGTCAAAAAAGTTGAATTCGTCAACGTGGATTGTTGCCTCTGGTCAGTTGTAACCACTTGTTGGAGGCTCCTGCAGAGCTTCATTGATGCTCTCGGTCAATGACGAATGTGTTGAATGAATAAACAGACTCTGGGCGGTCGTGATAAGGGAGGCCTTCGATGTCTGGTAGGTTGTGGAGATATAGGTAGAGATTCTACTAGAGAAGCTGAAGTTGGATATCGTCTGTTGAATCCATTGGCAAGCGTAGCTTTTACAACCTGTGCTGCTACAAGGAGTCGAGGACACGCATGGTAAATCTCCTTTTTTAATAATTTGACGTGCGTCACAGTCCGAGCGGTGCATAGCACGGGGATATGTATGGTATCACTGATGCCAACAGGTCACGTGGCGACTCATACGGTCATACCTAATCAACCCTTATCAACTGGTCTGCAAGACTACCTGCACAAAACCATAGTTGATTAGCGTTGATCAACCGTGCTGATCAACGCCCTGTCAATTTGGCTGGCCTAACTGACCGTACTCTATCACGTGGAATACGATGATAATGCAACGAATGCAACGGGTGCCCGAGTCATTCTGATTTCCCACGCCCAGTGACCCGCAGTAGGGGCTGAAGAAGTAAGGCCTACGTGACAGCACCACCCACCGCACAATTCGGAATGCTTTAAGTGCTCAGAAGGGTAGCTTGAAGTCAAATAAAGGCGTTTAGTGCATAAAATCATGTTTTCTGGATGGGTACGAGCGCTATACTGTGTAAAAGCTTCCTCCCACGTTTTGACGTTTGAGAAGCATGATTATTATGTAACATTAAGAGGTCGACTTCTGGGGTGAAAACCATGACCCCTAAAGGGCCCAGGAATATACATAGCAAGGCCCTCCGGGCGGACCCTGGACCCCAGAACGTCTGACGAAAAGTGTATCAACTCATAGTATGTGCGTGTTATAAAGTATAGCTTCCGACGGCAGAAAATGGTCGCATATATCATAGGGTCACAATTCGGGGGGAAAAGAATAAATAGGATGAGCAAATGTGTATGAACCTGTAGTATAGTCTCATGTTCGCGTCCGCCATGAAAGGAAACGCGGCATATTCCACATCTGGCTGGAGCGTGCTAGGCAATGTTTCACGCGAAGCACTCTCTACGACCACCGGTTGTGTGCACGAACGTGTAGATACGAAAGCATACGACGTGGAACAACGTTCAGTGCAAACGTGCTCCGTGAGCAGCTGCAACAGCATATCCGGAGATGCACGACTGCCCGTCACTAGAAAATGATAGCCCGCGAGTACATACACATCCGCATCACAACGGACAAAATCTACCAAAGCACGACGTAACCCCATGAAAACGTGGAAAGGTCGTGGGGTTTGATCAGCGCACAAACTGTAGCTAGAAAGATATCCAAGAGTGACAAAACGACGACCACACGCGCACCACTTTCGAACGGCGGTTGAGATGACGAGGCGATGAACATCATCAACTCTAGTAACGTGTTGACGCTCACGAAAGTGAAAAAAAAAAAAAAAAAAAAAAAAAAGAGCGGAGGTGCATTGGCGATCACAAACGTGCGCCGGTAGAACCGACACAAGCTCAGCCTTGCGCAAACGTGAAGTCCCATCGAGGCCATGTGAGTCCGCAACACTGCGAAGCGCATTCACGGTCAGTTTCGCGCAAGACGCGAAAAACGAACCAAACGTTTCGAAACGAACGACCAGAATAGAGCCTGTAGGCCATAACCTTGCAAGAGGCTCGCTATCGAGGGGAGCAGCACGCTGGAATTCAAAGGATTCCGTTAACCTCTGAACACTGACGGTAAGCTGATCATCAGAATCAACCTCAGAAACCGCATAATAACCTCGAAAACTCATGTTTGCAACCTAGTTGCACTGGGAACCTCGTATGCGATCGAAAGGCAAGGAACAAACAAAAAACCCGTGAGTTGGACTTTCTGAACCGTCCGAGCCGTCCGAGCCGTCCGAACCATCCGAACCAAATTGTCATGAATTGGGTCACACTTCAGTCACACGTGTGTCACCAGTCCCCCCGTTGCGCTCGTCAGCCACCACCCAATGCTTGAAGCCTGAGCGCTTGTAACTTACAGCGCATCCGTTTCGCTGTTGTGCTTGTCTGTATGGCTCCTATGGTGTCTCGCGGTCGATCCGATGCTGTGCGCGTCGCTTCCGTGTTGCGCTTCGCCCTCAACATTGTCCAACTCGCCGATCTCGCCAAAAAGGTCGTCTGGACCTGTAACTCAACACAGCGTGCTCATACCACCCTTGCGCCGGTTTCTATCGTCTCTGGGACGTCCCTGGACGCTGTGGGTACCACCTGGTGCGACCGTTTCGTCGCCCAGCTTGTCTGGCTACTTAACCTCCTTGAGGTGAGTCTTCCTTCGTTCGTCCTGACCGTTTGCGCTCGTGTTCCAGTGCGTACTGCGTCCTTTTTGGCCTCACCCTAACATCCTGGTCGCGGTAGGATGGTCCCAACACGACCGTTTCGGCCCGGGTAGGCGCAGCGTCGAAGCTCGCCTTCACCCTCTTCACCCCCTCGAGCTCGACGCTCGGGGGCTCGTTCTTGTGTGCGGACAGTTCGTATGGGTTGGTAAGTGGTGGTGGGTGGTCCGGGGATTCAGCAGGTAAGCCCTCGCCGTCCATTGAGGCGCACTGACTCCATTCTTCATTGACTGTTACCAGTCGCCCTCGAACCCTTGCATCGACCTCGACTGACGCATTTGGGCGCGTCGTCCCATCCCCCCCTCCACTCAGTGCGTTGTGGCATTCGCCTACGACCTCTCCATCACCCGCGGCGTCTGCGCTTCGATGCGTGATGGTCTCATTCTGCTTGCTGGTCGCCCATACCCTGGGTCGACCGCTATGCCTGCGCTCTCGTCATGCGGCTCATCGTCTGGGCTGGGTGAGCTACCCACCTCGTCTGGTAGCTCGGTAGGTCCGTCGGGTCGGCGCGCTTCACCACCACCGTCGTCGCCCGCATCCTCCTCGCTCGCTCCCGACCCTCTCGACTCGACCATTTCGGTGGGCCTTTACCCCCGTCTCACCCTCTCGCTCACGCGCTCCCTCGGGCTTGTCGTGGGGCTCTGTAGGCTCGTCTGGATGGTGCTTCGTGTCGTCTGCCGTGCCTGCAGGGTCTCTCGACCCCTCCTGCGGCTTCGACTCCAGTTGGTCGTCTCGCTCGTCTCGCTCGTCTCACAACGCGCTTCGTGCGCTCACGCTCACTCTATTGATGTCGTCGTCTGCACCTCTGGACGCTCTCATTGCGCCATCGTCTTTGCTGGTGAGCTCGCCGCCGCTCACTCTGGAGTGTTCCATCCATGTGGTCTACTTTGCCGTCGCCACCTCTGCGTTGGCTTTCCGTTGCGACGAGGTCGTCGATGGTAGCTCCGTCGTCTGTGGCGCCTTCGCCCAGACTCGCTCCAGCTGCCTGCCCGCTCTCACGAGCCTCCGCTTTGTCGGCATCGCCGTATGTACCTCGTCGTGCGCTCGCTCGACTTCCTTCGCCGGCCGCCCGAGTTCTCTCGCTGGCCACCCCTCGGCACTCTCTGCTTGATCTCTCGTCTCGCGGCATCTGTTTGGCGTGCGTGGTGTGAGCCGATAGACTCGCCATCCCGTCTTCTGCTGTGCCAGACGTGCGACGGACCATCGTGTCCTCATCGTCGTCGCTCTGGCTGCTCGTTGGGGTCGCGAAGCTTCATTTCATCCACTGTTTTGTTCTCATAGTGTTCATCTTATATCCATGCTATCATTTGATTTGTATCACTGTCGCCGTCGTGCAAGCCGCTGTGGTGACGGACAGCGTGACGAGAGCATGATATATCCGACTATTTGCTCGGATACTCGTTCGGGCTGTTCGGATGGTTCGGGCTGTTCGGACGTTCGGAAAATTCAATTCCCAGGTGTCCTCGGAGAAAAAGGGCGTCAAAATCACGCAGGAAAGCGCGTGACATCGTTCGCACAGCCACTAATTCCCACGCGCCGCTGTCCCGTGATAAAGAGAGGACGGCTGAACACGCTAGAATAACGTCAACCCCACCGTTCGAAGTTGCTTAAACACTCAAGCCGAAGGCGGGGAACGCGACTTCTACTCCTAGATACTAACGAACAAGCATCATGGTGTCAACAAAGACTTATGACCGTTAGAAGTGATATTCCCACACTCGAGGTTTGACACCTGCAAATGTTACGTAACATTTCCAGGATTTTCCGAGGTGAAAACCATGGACCCCAAAGGGTCCAGGAACAATAAGCATTAGTTAATTATGGTCGAGAAGGAAGCTCACCTCAGTCGCGTGCGGTAAACGGACCGAGGTAGCGGTCGTCGCTCGAGAGACCATATGCTCGTAGGTATTTATACTTGGATACAAAAGGATTCCGATAGATACGGGGTGTGGGGTCTACATAAGGGAGTACATGGTAGATGGGTATGAAATGAAGAGCGTATGGTACTACGAATGGGGAGTAGGTCCGTGGATTGTGGAGAGTGAGCCGACGAGAGGCTGGGCACGCGGAATGGTTACGTCGGGGTCGGCGAGGAACTGCGTACACGGTTGCACCATTCGACAGGCTACAGCGTGTACCAGGTGCAGAAGGCTTGTTGCTATGCTGGGGAGGCTTCTTGCACCGGGTGTGATTACGAGGAATATTAAATAGAGCACGGGCGTACCTGTTCCGCCTGCCTCGAATCGGAATCGGCCCTTGATGTAATTGCACACAATCTGTACCGTTCCCACCCGTTTACATAGATCTACATCGGCGACTTTTTACAGCCTCGTCCCTCGTCCATCTGGTATGCCTTTCTGTGGAGAAATATTGCGCCATTTGATTGCAGCGGCAGGTATACGCAGGCATGCACAGACACATATTGACCCACCTACCCACCCCCCGCTGCCACATCCTTGCAGCTATGCACTGCTATGCATGGATGCCCTCCCACTCCCACTCCTGCTCCATCCCCCTTCCCATGTGGCAAAGTCCCTCTCCACCCCTGCCTTCCCCGCTCCTCATCCCATCCTGAGGACTTTCCAGTACATGGATAGGTGCGCAAACTTGGCGATGACGTTGGCTGCCCCATCGATCCATAAGCTGCGCTGGATCTGGTGGATATTGTGAAAACAGCGTCGGTTGGCACAAATGAACGTACCGAGGCTTTGGTCTCGTCCTTGCATTTCTGTAGGAGTGGTTTGGTTTCTAGTATAGTTTAATCTGATGAACGACGTACATCCTTTGCTTCCCGAGGTAGTCCTTCATAATGCGCGTTATATTCTTTCAGTGAACCGCCAATCTGTTTCCGGTAACGATGCATGCAAAGAGTCCTACGACGGAACGTGATCAGTTGACCAAAGGCAGGGCTAATGCCCCATGCTTACCTTGCGCTTTTGTTCGATGCAGGGCGCCACATCCATGCCCAGCCCCGCCCGCAGATTTATCACCCCACCCGCAGCAGAGCTAAACGCATGCGCATAAAAGTACGCCGCGCGTGACATGACCCCCTGTTCCACGAGCGCCAACACGTCCGTTAGCAGAACCAGCCACTCGAACTCGCGGTGGTCTTCCTGCGTGAGCAGATCCGTGACCAAGACAGCGCCATGTTCGCGCAGGTACACAAGATTATCTGGACCCCGCTCGTCCGTCGCGATGTAGCGCCTGCAAAGGAAGAAAAAAGCTTGAGCATGTATGACGGCCTCCGAATCGTTCGGCGAAACGAATTGGATGCGCAGCCTTACCGGTGGTGGTGGTGGTGTTGGTGTTGGATGGCGTGGCGGGGGTGTTGGTGGTGTTGGTGGGGGTAGCTGGTTGCCAGCATCATCATCGCCATCTGCACCATCTGCTTCACGTCGATGACGGCGCCGGGTACTCAGCGAGTCAGGCTTGCGCCGTGTGCCCTTGTAGTACTTCTGGCACACGTACCACAGCTCCTCGGGTAGGGCATCCTTCCGTTGCAAGGAGGGTGGATCAACGGTGTTTGGAACAAGACATACCATCTGTTGCAACGGTAACTTAGCAGGCTGCATATGGTGGAAGGGTTCTATTGCATTCCACAGAAGGACAGACAGAATGGCGGCGTGAATGCAGTCTCAAGCTATGCTGGTGTAAGGGCACCGCGGTTGCATAGCCCCGCGTATAAAGACATGGTATTCTTGATAGATGTTGAGGGTGCTGAGGCCAAAATAGCAGAGCACGGCAGCAGCCTGGCAGAGTCGCACGTAGAGGATTACTGCGCCGTCGTGTCCTGCGTGGTGTAGACCGTTGGGCCATGTCGAAAACATCGTATCGCTGAAAGAGGTGCAGGAAAGAAAAGGATGGCCGACCGCGTATCTCGAGGGGCTCGTAAGGGCTGACCATAAAGTGTTTCTGGAGCCCCTCTGGGGTGAACTTGAAGCCGTTCGTTGGGACAAAGATTCCTCATGATGGCGGGCTTGTTTGGCGAGAAGGCATTGCGGGCAGCCCTGAGGAGCTCAGGGTGACCAAGAGTCTTGTGCAGATGGGTTCCTGGGCGTGACCCATGGGCTTGGGAGCAATGTATGCTTGAGGGTGAGACAAGATAAGAAATGGCTGAGCCAAGTAATGGCAAGGCTCCAGAATCAAAACACAGGGCAGCACTCAATTTGGATGAGTCCTCTACTGCTTAGAGTACCCTGTTCCTTTGAAGAAATCTCCCAGTGAGCTAGACCGGGGATGGCAGTCCAACTATCCGGCTTAAATAGCCAGACATCTATGTACACCCATCGTGATCTAATCTATAGGTTATGTATGAGATGTATAAGTATGGAGAGGTTCTGGAGGTTAATGCGAGGCTGCGGAGCCTCACGATGGAGGCATATGAATTAAATACTTGCTGCACGCACGTGGTGTGGCAGAATGGAAGAATGGGCATGCATGCGACACATGTGTGCATGGTGAAACATGTAGATAGGGGTTAAGTCGGTTCCAGGCATGTATAAGGCGATTGATATCGCCGAGATCACGTCTCAGAGATCTTGGATGGCAGATCCTGAGTCACGCCCTGAGTCACCACCTGAGTGACAGCCTGAGTGACTGATAAGATAAGATAATGGACTAGAACGATTTGGCCCTCAAACAACAGTTGGCGAGGTCAGGTCGTGCAGTAGGTGCTTACGGGAAACATTTTCTTCCATCATTGCCCTTGCTGGGTGGCTGGCTGAAAGGGGGTTAATAGTCACGTGCAGGGAGGAAAACACAGCGCTTGCTTTCGGCCCTGCGCAGCCTCCTCGCAGTCCTCAACCGCTTTCCCTTTGTCCCTGCGCCTGGTAGGATCAGAAGACGAACGAAGAGGCGCGCAGCCCGGGGCAACCCGGGCCCCTTGGAGCGTATGGGCCAGCCGGTATGAACGGAGACGACCCTACCGACGGATCCATTTACAAGCCCATTCCCAACATATTTCTGAAGCATTATAGACGCGATGTTTACTGGGGCAACGAATTAGATGGAAATCTCTGGAGGGCCCGCTTTGTAACCCGTCGTTCTCTGAGTGCTCCACGTTTGTCGTCGCTGAGTCACGCACCCTAAATCTATGGGAGTACCAACTCACCCACACCACGGCGCTCCTCAGATACGCACCCACTCATGAGCATTTACGTCCCGTCGTTACCAACGTGCAGCTTACATCGTGCATAGCATACGCATAGTCTAATCGTATCTGGTGAAAAACCTCGATGGGGCGGTCGCCTTAAGCTCATTTCGTAGATGGATCCAACAACACCCCTACACCACACCGCAAAACAGTCCAATAACGAGCAAGCTGCCTGCATTCCCATGGGGGGATCACTACCTCACCTCACACCCCTCCTGATGAGGGGAACCTTGAAGAGCTCTTTGAAGACCAGCCAGGGGAAGACCCGCTCAGGCACAGCTTGCCCTCGTTGAGTTAGGACTGATTCATGGTCAACGTTGCACCCACACATCTACGAGGATGAGCAACATGACGCACCGTAACCAGTCAGATTGCTGTATGCCCTCGGTCCGCATGAAGGGCGTGGCGGGGTGTTGAGCGTTTCCTCGATACGCAGCATGAGAAGAGAGACGGAGAGGGTGCCATCCTGCCCTCACGTGCGGCGGTTCGGCTCGTTGCGGGCTTGGTATATTGGGGAGAAAGAAGAAAAGCCCGCCCTCGCGTGCCGTGGTTCGGCTCGTTGCGGGCTCGGCACGTCGGGGGAAAAAAAAAGGGAGGAAAGAAAGACAACACACCCCGCCTCACGTCTACCGATCTCCAACATGACAACCCCAAGCAACACCAGAAGAAATAGAAGAAAAAAAAAAGGTACGCGTATCCCTTGCCTCATCCTTGTCGCCAAACGGCGTTCGCTTCCACTGGCTCACACCTCAGCAGGGCGATGAGCTCTTCCACCCAGTGCCTCCAAATTCCAAGCAAACAACGAGGCCTATAATTAGCATAACAGGCAACAACGCCTCCCTGCCGAGGGGACGTGCCCTTCCTTCCACGAGCTCATGCGACGGCCAGAAAATCCCACCCCACAATGAGCGGGGTCAACCCCCCAGCGACAAACTGAAGGGACAATGCAAAAGATCTGCTAAAGCAGACCCACAAGCCGGCTTAACAGCCAGCCATGGACAACAGCACGAGCGGTGCACGCTCCGATGACTCAAATAAACCCATCTGGGGATAGGACGTTCATGAAGAGAGATGAAAATGCAAACCGAGGCGTTTTAAAAGCATCGCATCATCCCTCTACCAACCTTTGCACTGAAGGGGCTGTCTTTGCACCACTAGGTTGGGGTCCGCCTCTCGACGGGGTCGCCGTTGCATTGCCAAAGGACTCGGGGCCTGGTTACCTTAAGCTCGTTCAGACGACTGAGCTCCACCTCCGCAGGTTGCTTCCCCCCTATCTGGACAACCTGCACCGTTTTGTCTACTGGCGACCCTTCTAATCCTCCACAAGAGAAAGACTTGTTGAGGAGGCGTTCCCGCTTCATGTCGCTCTTTCTCGCCCTTCTCTTGCGCCCTTCAGCCAACTCCATCCCGGATTTTCTGTTTCCCCTCGTTCAGAAAACGCCACCCAGCCGTCTCTACGAAGGTTCCTTGCTAGCGGCAATCCATCTAAACTATTGCGTCAGGTTCACAGGGCCATTCTCTCCGCCCTCGCCCGTCTGGACCACGACGCATCGATTAGTAGTCACACCACCTCTTCTTGCCCACCCACTCACCCCAGGGGTGGTGCTGCAGATAGGACTCTGGTCTCTGCCATCCCTTCCAGCGCCTCTGCCACCCAATGATGTCTCTGGGGCAGCGGTATTTCAACAAAGGGCCCTCTTTATGGCGGCGATACGTTCAGGCAAGCCTTGATCTTACCGCCCCTTCCCCGTCTCGTGAAGTTAAGGTGCGTGACTCAGCAGCAAGAAACGTGTAGCAAGCATTCAGAGACCACAAAAGTGGGCCTTCTAGTAACTCGTCGCTTTTGGGTTGGGTTGCACGCGTCAATAGCCTCTCCATAGTCAGCCTGTAGTTTACTCACTCGAGGTGATTAATCGCCCCGCATGTTATGGACCCTAAGTAGGTGCTTGGGGCGCACCCCTGCTTGTCATTTTCCTCGCTCAGCAGTTTGCCAGATTGAGTCACACCACCTCCGCCAAAAATCTGCGGTATGCCTACGTTGTGCTTGCCGCTAAGATTCACGTCACATGGCCACCTCGCGCCCACTACCAGTCCCAGTGTCTTATGCGACATCATTCTTGCTTCTTCCCACATCCATCACTTCTCGGCTAATATCTGCCGCATCTACTACGTTCACCTCACCATCTATGGGGAGAAAGAAGGTATCCAAGATCACCACAGCCCAGGGGAGTGCCGGAACTGGGGGGTCATCAAGCTGAAGAACCCCGAGAAATCAGACCTCCCCGACTTTCGCTCACGGCTCAGCAGCCCCGGGGAAATCAAACAGATCCTTTTTTTACAAGGAGCGGTCTCCAGAATGCCAGCGGCTCGTCGGGCTCGCGTACAGGGATGCGCGAGTGGCCGCTATTGAATCTACCGGGGTGTCGGCACAGGCCATCGCAACCAAACCGGGTGCGCCTGGTATCAACCGTTGCATGACCCAGAATCATCCCCGCAGAAAGCGCGACGACATCTTATCGTGGACCTGCGAGCTGGACGGTAGGACGAGCACCCGGGGATGCGCCTTGATGGGCGGCATGGTGGTCTCGACACCCTTGGTATTGAACTCAAGCATGCCCTGCGGGATGCAGATCTCGTGGTCGCGAAGGGGCTCCTCGCCAGCGCGGTGAAACTGGAGGAACGACGTGAGCGCCGCATTCCGAGGTGCACACCCTGCCACATTTGGCCGTTTTATTTTTGTGATGCTACTACTACCGGTGAATACGTTCCATTGAGAGCAAGGATGAACGGTGCAGTGCGTAGGTTAAGGGATGAACACTAGTTGGGGGAGGCGTATGTATGAAGAGGGAAATAAGGGGTCATTTCGAAAGAAACGAGGCGCTATAGAGGTACGCCCCTGAGGGTCCACCCTTCTCCAATGGGGAGATCCAGGTCCTGGGTTTCAACTGGGTCATGAATGGCGTTGTTAAGCATGATCCAGGCGCAGGGATGATCAGCTCGGCTTTTGATAAAATGAGAACCAGCGTTTCTTTCCGCCTCAGCTAGGTGGACGTTTAGCTTCAACTGAAGCGGAGCGTCCAGGGATCTGAATTCGCCATGCCTCCATTCCTCAAGCGCATGGATGATCTAAGGCCAAGCGTGCATTGATGGAGGCAACGAATAAAGAAATCTTTACGCACCTTCTTGACAGCAGCAGCAAAGATGGCTGGCGGGTATCCCCCTGGAGGAGGTTTAGAACGTGAAGCGGGGGGATGAAGTCCGCCGAGGATAGCACGCGCAACTTCAATGAGGACATGATCCCCTGTGGTCGCTTGAGACGAGACCAAATAGGGCATTTCCTCTAGAACGTTATCCACCACCTGCCGATTTCTAACCCTCGCTTCTGAACCCAAACCGCCAATTCCATAGTGAGAACAAATCAGGGATCGCGCTACCAGCAGAGCGGCCCTGTCATGGCGTTTTGTGGTGAAGTGGGGAAAACTGCCCAGCGATTCTCCCTCCTGCCAGTCATCTGTGGGTGCATCTAAGCCGCAAAGGGCATGAAGAACGCAGCTGGTCTGAATGAAACGTAGCACCCTGGCTTTGTCCATATTAACTGTGAGGGGAGCAGACAGAAGGCGGCCATAGTGTGCGCTGCTTGTGCAGGCCGTATGCTGGCCTTGGTCATCAACCGCGGAGAGCGCCTGGAAGGAGGGGCCTTGACCGCCCCCCACAGCAGCGGCCAAGGAGGGAAAGAAATGGCGATACAGTGCTGTCAATACATCGCGGAGAATTGCGCATGATACCTTGACGTCGCCAGCTACACAAGGTGGTCTGTGTAATTCAAGATACCGGTTCACGGCTGTCCCTTGAAGGAGACGCACGGATGCAGCGAAATCCCCACTGCTGCCCAAATGGCCAGCAGTGTGGGAGGACGAAAGGGGCCTGGCACGGCAAAAGATATGGGTATCGAAGAGCGAGTGATGAACGCCGCAATCCCTCATGATCCTTGAGGCCACGTTTTTAACCACGCCCAAGAAATAGCAGAGAGCCCGTCCCGTTGCCTTAGGGGCTACCCAAAGGCATTCTTGCACAGTTCGATTTCGTTGCTTGGCCTTAGGGTTAGCAAACGCAGGATACCCTTCTAGAATAAAAAAGCTGCGTGGCCGGCCTTCTTGCACGTCATGGGTTACTAGAAACGATTTCCATTGAAAGGAACGGGGGGGGATGCCCATGGTAAGTGCCATAGACGCGACGAGAGGGGGCAGGACCTGGTCGTCAAGGCGTTGCAGCCAATTTTTCGCATCCAGAGGGGTTGAGAATTGTGCGCTCAGGGCTCCGTACAGCTTGTCCTGCAGGGGCTGTAGAATGGAGGCGTTGCTGGGGTGAGAAAAAAGAGACGGGGTTGACACCACGTCGTCTTCAAGAGCCTCCCAGGAAAAAGCCTGAAAGTCAAGCTTAGATTCGGGTGGAAGGCAGGCCGCGATGCCTTCCTCTAGGCGCAGAACGGCTGCATGGGCAGACGACTGCAACTCTGAGAAAAGAAAGGAGCACGATTTGCCGGAGCGCAGATTAACGGCGAAGCCCTGGCCATCTTTCATGAGCATGAAGCTGGATGACGGGCCGCGTTCTGTTCTTGACGCCTGGGCTGTGATGAGCCAAACGTACTTCACATGGCCATAGGGGGTGGGCTCCTTGGGCCTCAAGAAACTTTGGCGTTCAAGTTGGATAATCCTAACCGGATCGAATTTGAGCGGTCGTTCCAATGTAGGGGCAGAAACGCACTCAAATATGGAGGGCCTGGCAGCAGCCGCACCATCACCTTGTAAAGCAGCCTTCGCACGCAGGAGATTTTCAAACCACTGCCCGGCTATTCCGGAGTTGAGCGTGGTAACGAAGGGGTTTGACCAGGGTGCGTACCGTCTGGGTTTTCAGGTTCTGAATCATTCACTCCGGGACTGACGCAGCCTTCCTGAGCTATCTCCGCTAAGCCGCGGGTGCTCAGAAGGCAGAAAAAGAAGCAGAGCACGTACCATCTGCACCCTGGGACTCGGGGTCTTCCATTTCACGGCTGATGTCAAAATCCACTTCCTCCTCTAGTTCCTCTAGTTCTTCTTCGAGTTCTTCTTCACCCCCAGGCTCATTTGCCCCGAACCTCATACCCTTTGCATTCATCAGCGCCTCAGCAGAAATCAAGCCATCCAAGGAAGGCCGGTATAGCCCTGCATCGCCCGGGCTGAATTGGGTTTTTCCCCCCTCTTCCAGCCGAGCCTGGTGAATGACAACGGCGGTGAAGCAATGTGCTTGCATTGCGCATTCACGAGTGATCCTGTTGGCCCAAAAAAACGTTCCATCTGGCAGCAAACATGAAAGGACCAAAGCCACGTCGGTTGCACATTCTACCTTGTCCATGCTGCTCAGTCTGCACCGGACCAGAGATGATAGCAAGACATGGACAAGATCCAATAGATCTTTGGGGTCGAGTGACGCACGGTTGCCATCCACAACGTATCGGTACAGTTGGGAGAGCGCTTTGGTCGAATCAGCGCTTAGCACGCCGGAAAGCATGCCTGGAAGGCGCCCGAGGCGGGTGAGAAGGGGGTCTGCGTAAATTTGTAGGTGCACGACTCGCATCAGCGAGGCGAGGGTCCGAGAAAGGGCGAAGCGGTATGCGTTGTATGAGGGGGGCGACAGTTTATTGTAATGCGCCTTGGATCTGGTGCACACATTATCAGCTTACTCCAAGGCAGGATGAGCAGAGCTTACCCTTCGTGGATGTGGGTTCGTAGGTCCCCGTGCCTGCCTTCCACATACTGGTTGGCATCTTCCAGGTAGCCCTTCATGAGGGCATGAGTCACGAAAATCCCAACTTCAAGCTGACGCCGCGGCCCTTCCCAAGTCGTCAGGTGGTGGGGGTCAGAATGCAGAGTTATTAGCGCTTTAAGCTCTGCTGGATCTGCGCCGAGCTCTGCCACCCACTGACCCCAGCCTAGTTTCTGCAGCCATTCAGCAGAGATGGGTGCCGCTGAAAGGAGAGACGAGTTGCCCTCGGGGCCAGGAGGGCGTTCGGCGGGGACTGTTTCGGCCTGCTGGCCACCTGGTTGGAAGTCCGGATGAAAAATGATTGGAGCCATTGCCCCAGGCTCCCGCGAACCCATCGACTTCTGGTACGGGCGGAGTATGTAGCTCTGCCTCAAGCAGACTTTCTTGGCCTGCCACTTCTTCAAAACCTCCGGGCCGTGTATCTTTCGAACATGGGCCCAAATACCCTTCTCGAGCCTTCTCTCAACTCCTTCAGATAGCCTTGCAAGGGCTTCACAGCCCGGTTCAGGGCAAGCGTAGGCAAGATGGGGGGTTAACCCAGGCAGGGTGGCCAACGGAAGCTGAGGGAGTGGAAATTCTGCATCTATGGAAGGCAGGCCATGGGATCTGAGAATATGTTCCATGAAGGGTTTTTGAACACGGAACAACGGCACGTTGTGGGGTGTGTGGCCTGCTTTCTGGTTCGAGAGGTGTCGGTATAGGTGGCGAGGGTGGATCAGCGTTTGATGCACCTGGCAGAGAAACCCCCACTCGGTATACCGTAACCCCAGACCAGATAGAATGGGACAGTGGTCGCTAGGGGGGTGAGGAAAACTTCCAAAGGCAATGTGCAGCTCTTTGGCGCACTCGAACCCCACGATGGCATAGACGTTGGTAGGAGGTGTTGGCAGGATTGCAGTGACTCCTTTAGGGCGTCTAAAGGAAACAGATGGTGGTCAGGCTGGACCCAGGGTGGAAAAACCGCGGCACGAAGTGGGACGCTCACCTTCTTAAGCGTGCACCTACATCCTTCCTTTGATCTTGCATGGCGCCGCTCTCTGCCTCGAGCTCCGTTTCTGATGCCTCCCTCCCTGACTGATGGGCATCCAAGTCTCTGCCCGAGTTCCAATCAGAGTTCTCGTCTGAGTACCCGTCCGAGTCCCCATCCGAGCCCCCATCCGAGCCCCCATCCGAGTACCCGTCTGAGTACCCATCAGAATACCCCCCAGAACACCCGCCTTCTCCCTGCTCTAAGCTGAACGGGTTGTGCTTAATCTTAATCCGCTTTGAGGTTTGAAGGCCTGCCGAAACAACGAGCCTTTCAGCATTGCAACGCCAGCAGGAGTTGGTACCCACAAACCTTCATCCTTGCCCCTGCCCTTGCAGGATGCAGCAGGAGTCAGGATTTCTACGCAATCTAGCACCAATCGACGTTTTGAACCGGCCATGGCGCGTAAATTGGTGCAGTAACTTGTCGACTCTAGCAGTGGAGTTTCTTGACCTGAACCTCCGTCGCGGCCCGCCACCGCATAAAGCGGGACCCCACCTAAGTCATAACTCAGGGTTGAGGCGTACCTCTGAGAGCCTTTCAACCCGCCTGTGTATTCTGTCACCGGCCCAACGGGCTGCCTGTTGAATATAAAGGCCCACTGGGCATCGCCTTTACCCATGGATGGCCAGCGAATCACGGCACCCAAAAGCAAAATATATGCAAGCCTGTCACTACGGGAGAGCACAGCACAACAAATGCAGAGCAATGCGTCGTATCTGTATGGATCGCAGGTAACATACAACACATCTCGTGCTCGAAATGACCCTCACAACGTCGCCACAAGCGTTGTCCGTCCGCGACGTGTGCCGCATCAAGCAAGGCAACAGGTGAACGAAGCGACACGCCGAAACGCGACAGTCACCAGCGCTTCTCGAAGACAGAAGGAACAGACGAACCCTTCCGACATCGCCTACCAGCATATGCGAACATTCCGGAGGGGAAGACGCGACCGCACGTGTGGGCGAGTTCCGATGCCACGTTCAACATGGCCGATATGGGGGTGTCGGAGCCATTCTGCCACGACGAGGGCGCCGGGAGATGTCGAATAAACAGCTAAATGCGCCGGCACGCGAGCGCGAACAGTCAGGGCGGAACGCCACCACGGAAGAAGGTGAAGACTGAACACAAGGTGGCCGAGTCGAGCCAGACCAGCCAGGCGAGGAAACGGTCAACCCAGGAGGACTCCAGCGTGTCCGGGACGCCCAGAGGGCGAGAAATGCGATGACGCTGCGGGCGCCCCGTCTCACCTCATAGGTGAAGGAGACCAGGTTGGCGAGGTTGGCGAGTACGGCGCCAAAGAGGGTGGAACGCACCGCCCTTCCCGTGCGCTCGCTGTCGGATTGACCGCTAGACGTCACGGAAATAATACGGAGCTGCGCAGACGCGACATAGCGGCGTCGCGTCGAGGCTGAGCGCGTGGAGCTCCATGTGGCGAGTTAGACGAACCGGGAGCCGTTGGAGCCGAGTCAACGTGCGAAAACATCCGGAACATTCCCTCGGCGAACGAACTCAAAACTCGACCTGAGCCTCTACTCTGATGTTCTTTGGGCGTCAAGCGAGTCAACTCCAGGGACTCCATAGTATGTTGGCGCACAACCGGCGTCGCTGCGTACCGGTAGAATTCCCGTAGCCCGCCCTCCAGGCATATAAGGCTGCACGTACGTAGGTAGTACTAGGACGTCATCGCCTCTGCACCCTCCGTCTTGCCTCGTTCTCGGGCTGCCACATAATAACCTTTTGCAGCCATGCCTGTAGAAACCTGAGGCAGCCTCAATACGTTCGGCCGAACGGCAATGAATTGGTTGATGGGAAGCGGTGAGAAAAGTCACGCATGCGGCACAAACCGGCCCAAACCCTCTTTGGTGGCGCCGTCCCCGTGCCGCTTCCACCCCTCAGAAGGCCAGGAAACGCAAGCACAACATCTACAGCATGTATTAAATCTCCACCGTGGTAGTCTAGGCTCATACACCGGGATGAGCTCGAACGGTTGCACTACATCTATCAATGGCAGGATGGCACGAAAAACGGCGCAGGCCCGACTCATTTCAGAAATCAGGTCGGTCAAGGAGGTAAAGGCAAACCGAAGGTGCTCGGGTCGCGATGCACAGGTGCTACACCATGCTCTCCCGAAGGGTGCTCTGGTGAGCATAGATACGCATCCACAGCTTGGCTCTCCATAATGAGACGAAGCTGGAGAGAAAGAGGAGTGCCGTTGAATGCAGAAGTTATTCCATGCATCCGCGGCATTGCGTGACGGCTTCCGAGTTAGCCCGCGATGGGGAGAGCATGTAGTTGCTGATGTAGTCAACATAGCGGGGCAGCTGATGCATGTGCTGCATTCTCGCAACCATCTCGGCACCGGGGTGGGTTGCGACGTGAAAAACAGCTGCACCGCTTGAAATACATGTTACACGGGGGTCAGAGGAGTAACTTTGGCAGGGACGTGGTCCGGAGAACGAGATTTCGTTGTCTGGGGCTACGCAAGAGGGGGAGGGGGTGCCTACGACGGGTTCACCTTCTGCTGTGATGACCATCTCAAGTTGTTTGGCGATTTCTACGACGCTCAATTCTGGAGCATACTGGCAGACGCGCTACGGCAAGGAGACGCCAGGAAAGACGGAGGTTCGGGAATGTTTATGGGCGCTGCAATGACATCGCCCCAGAGCAGGACTGCCTTGACCGCGTCGAGCTGCTTGGCCCAACGCCGCAAGAGATATAACAGCCACCGTTATCCCCATGTGTACTAGGCTGCAGAATGACGTGACCGCTGATGTGTAAACCAACACCCGGCGAAGAGCAGGCACACGTTCAAAACGGAAACAGGGCGCTTCTCCCTAAGTGGGAAGGGCACGAAGCGTCTGAGAGGGGTCGGTGTTTTCTGTTCCAAGTACAGACGCTGCGGTTGGGTATCCGAGGTGGTAATCAGGTCAGATGTACCAGGGTTTGTCCGCTTTTCACTTTCACCCGCCGGTTTTTTGCGATGCTCGAAAGCGGGACAACCAAGTTCCGACGTCTCGATATTCGACGGCGTGGAACTCGGCCCGTCCCTCTGCAGCGCCTCGTTGTTCAGCGATCGTTTACAGGTTGTAAGATACAGCAAGAACTCGATGAGCACCTTAGGTGTGGCTCCTTTTCTTTTCTTTTACTTCTCTAACCACCCTAAAGGAGGCCGCGCCCCCAGCCAGAGGACCCTCAACACCCTGGCACCAGCGATGGCTCTGAGTCACGCACCTCGCCGAACACACGCCCGTAGGTGCAATCCAATACCGTTCGATTCACCTTCTAAATGTTCACAGACGACCTTCCTGGGGAAATGGAAAGGCCGTCGAGCAGAATGCGTGCGGGTCTACTTCACAAGCAACCGAGGGCGGCGAGAAGGAAGCCCCTTCCAAAACTCTGCCGTAAGCGTCTGTCGAACGGCCCCGACGTCGCTCCTCACTGGGTTACAGGCGGGTCATTCACGTTTTGTACTAGCCTCCGGTAGAGCGACACCGCCAAGTGGGGATCTGTAGGAGATTCAGGCTCGGTTCTGCCGCGCGAGAGAGTGCGTCCCAGAGGTTCCCGAAATTGTTCATCCCAATTGCGTCGATTGACCTCCAAGACTCCGCAGTCACATTGGGATCGTCGAGGAAACTTCTCTGCCCTGTCAACTGGGGTGTCACATGGCGGCGGCCAAAAGGTAGGTATGCCTTGTGCACACCCGTCTTTACGCCGAGTCATGCCCCCAGGTGCCCGCAAACCTCGCTCACAAACCGTCCTAAAAGACCGCGGTCGACAACTTTCTGGCAGATGAATGCTTCAAGCGCGCATCCGGGTTCATGAGCAAACAGCCCACGCCCTGCGCAGGTGTGTTTGCATTCTATGCCCCCAAGCTTTGCCTCAAACATGCGAACACTCTCAACGAGCTGTTCAAACCCACCCCGAACTGAAGAAGCCATTCAAGGGAAGCGTTTTCACAACTTGCACGATCAACCGTGGCCCGCGCGCAGTCACGCTGGAGCACGTCTACAGCAGCAATATGCCGCATGGCCTATGTGCCATATTTTCCTGCGGCTTATATGACCCCACCCAAGGCGGCCATCCCATACTTTTTGACCTCTCCCTCGCTGTTCAATTCCCCCCCGGCTCCACCATCCTTGTTCCATCAGGAACTATTCGACGTGCCAACGTCGCCATCCAGGAAGGTGAAACGACGCAATCGTTTACCCAACACTGCCCGGGTGGCCTGCTACGCTGGGTCTCGTATGGGTTTAGGTGTGTTAACCAGGCTCCAGAAGAGCTCAGGCAGAAATTCGAGGAGACACATGAGCAACGTCGTCGCGAAGCAGTAGGTCTCTTTTCGAAGGTGCATGAGCTTTATGATGGTAGGGTTGATGTTTCAGTTACATCTGAGCAGTAGCCCTCTCCCTGCAAAAAGAGTTGAGCCACACCACTGGCAAGAAAAGCGGCCCCAACTAACAAACCTCTACGCTCCCTCGTTCCCTTCCCCCTATCCCGTTCTTTCTAGATACAAGCACAACGCCGAGATTCAGGAAGCGGGTACGCAGGACGCGTTATTGGCTCGGGAAGGCGAGTACGCGCGGATATGGAGTTGCAAGCCGAGGCGTTTTTGTGATATACTAGCTATCTCTTGAGGTTTGACAACTTGTGAAACTGCGTATGGCACATAGAAAGCGATGCAGGAGTAACCTCTGCCAGCAGTATCCGTACACTGCACGAAG